>JAXIVD010000205.1:67500-218369 GCA_036785275.1 Cancer borealis | reverse complement strand
CCATGTAAATTTCTTGACACTTTTTCAATTTTTTAATTTCACGAAAATTCGTCTAATTAGGTTCTACGGCATGAGAAAAACGAATCTGGACTCCATTTTATGATTACTATAATATTAACCCCGTAAAGAGTAGTAGTTATTATACTATTACTATTTCTTAGAAAAATATAAATGACATTTTTTCAATTATTTACATTCAATTGTCATTATACTATAGCTCACAAGAACGGCCGTTTACTACTCTTCCTTAGGTATAAACATTATTTACGTAAACCTCATACTTTTCGAGTTATTTGATAAAACGAGATTTATAGAAAAAACTTTCAAATTTTTAATTTCACGAAAATTCGTCTAAATAGGTTCTACGGCATGAGAATCACGAATCTGGACTCCATTTTATGATTACTATAATATTAACCCCGTAAAGACTAGTAGTTATTATACTATTAATATTTCTTAGAAAAATATAAATGACATTTTTTCAAATATTTACATTCAATTGTCATTATACTATAGCTCACAAGAACGGCCGTTTTCTACTCTTCCTTCTGTATAAACATGATTTACGTAAACGTTATACTTTTTGAGTAATTTGATAAAACGTGATTTATAGAAAATTTCTTGACTTTTTCAAATTTTTTATTTCACGAAAATTCTATGGCATGAGAAAAAACTAATCTGGACTCCATTTTATGATTACTATAATATTAACCCGTAAAGAGTAGTAATTATACTATTACTATTTCTTAGAAAAATATAAATGACTTTTTTTCAATTATTTACATTCAATTGTCATTATACTATAGCACACAAGAACGGCCCTTTTCTACTCTTCCTTAAGTGTAAACATTATTTACGTAAACCTCATACTTTTCGAGTTATTTGATAAAACGTGATTTATAGAAGAAAAAAAAATTCAAATTTTTAATTACACGAAAATTCGTCTAAATAGGTTCTACTGCATGAGAAACACGAATCTGGACTCCATTTTATGATTACTATATTATTAACCCGTAAAGAGTAGTAATTATACTATTACTATTTCTTAGAAAAATATAAATGACTTTTTTTCAATTATTTACATTCAATTGTCATTATACTATAGCACACAAGAACGGCCCTTTTCTACTCTTCCTTAAGTGTAAACATTATTTACGTAAACCTCATACTTTTCGAGTTATTTGATAAAGCGTGATTTATAGAAGAAAAAAAATTTCAAATTTTTAATTGCACGAAAATTCGTCTAAATCGGTTCTACGGCATGAAAAACACGAATCTGGACTCCATTTTATGATTACTAATAATATTAACCCGTAAAGAGTAGTAATTATACTAATACTATTTCTTAGAAAAATAGAAATGACTTTTTTTCAATTATTTACATTCAATTGTCATTATACTATAGCATACAAGAACGGCCCTTTTCTACTCTTCTTTAAGTGTAAACATTATTTACGTAAACCTCATACTTTTCGAGTTATTTGATAAAACGTGATTCATAGAAGAAAAACATTTTCAAATTTTTAATTACACGAAAATTCGTCTAAATAGGTTCTACTGCATGAGAAACACGAATCTGGACTCCATTTTATGATTACTATAATATTAACCCGTAAAGAGTAGTAGTTATTATATTATTACTATTTCTTAGAAAAATATAAATGACATTTTTTCAATTATTTACATTCAATTGTCATTATACTATAGCTCACAAGAACGGCCGTTTTCTACTCTTCCTTATGTATAAACATTATTTAGGTAAACCTCATACTTTTCGAGTTATTTGATAAAACGTGATTTATAGAAAAACTCCAAGGGGGGGACCCATGTAAATTTCTTGACACTTTTTCAATTTTTTAATTTCACGAAAATTCGTCTAATTAGGTTCTATGGCATGAGAAAAACGAATCTGGACTCCATTTTATGATTACTATAATATTAACCCCGTAAAGAGTAGTAGTTATTATACTATTACTATTTCTTAGAAAAATATAAATGACATTTTTTCAATTATTTACATTCAATTGTCATTATACTATAGCTCACAAGAACGGCCGTTTACTACTCTTCCTTAGGTATAAACATTATTTACGTAAGCCTCATACTTTTCGAGTTATTTGATAAAACGAGATTTATAGAAAAAACTTTCAAATTTTTAATTTCACGAAAATTCGTCTAAATAGGTTCTACGGCATGAGAATCACGAATCTGGACTCCATTTTATGATTACTATAATATTAACCCCGTAAAGACTAGTAGTTATTATACTATTAATATTTCTTAGAAAAATATAAATGACATTTTTTCAAATATTTACATTCAATTGCCATTATACTATAGCTCACAAGAACGGCCGTTTTCTACTCTTCCTTCTGTATAAACATGATTTACGTAAACGTTATACTTTTTGAGTAATTTGATAAAACGTGATTTATAGAAAAACTCAAACCCATGAAAATTTCTTGACACTTTTTCAAATTTTTTATTTCACGAAAATTCGTCTAATTAGGTTCTACGGCATGACAAAAAACTAATCTGGACTCCATTTTATGATTACTATAATATTAACCCGTAAAGAGTAGTAATTATACTATTACTATTTCTTAGAAAAATATAAATGACTTTTTTTCAATTATTTACATTCAATTGTCATTATACTATAGCACACAAGAACGGCCCTTTTCTACTCTTCCTTAAGTGTAAACATTATTTACGTAAACCTCATACTTTTCGAGTTATTTGATAAAACGTGATTTATAGAAGAAAAAAAATTTCAAATTTTTAATTACACGAAAATTCGTCTAAATAGGTTCTACTGCATGAGAAACACGAATCTGGACTCCATTTTATGATTACTATATTATTAACCCGTAAAGAGTAGTAATTATACTATTACTATTTCTTAGAAAAATATAAATGACTTTTTTTCAATTATTTACATTCAATTGTCATTATACTATAGCACACAAGAACGGCCCTTTTCTACTCTTCCTTAAGTGTAAACATTATTTACGTAAACCTCATACTTTTCGAGTTATTTGATAAAGCGTGATTTATAGAAGAAAAAAAATTTCAAATTTTTAATTGCACGAAAATTCGTCTAAATCGGTTCTACGGCATGAAAAACACGAATCTGGACTCCATTTTATGATTACTAATAATATTAACCCGTAAAGAGTAGTAATTATACTAATACTATTTCTTAGAAAAATAGAAATGACTTTTTTTCAATTATTTACATTCAATTGTCATTATACTATAGCATACAAGAACGGCCCTTTTCTACTCTTCTTTAAGTGTAAACATTATTTACGTAAACCTCATACTTTTCGAGTTATTTGATAAAACGTGATTCATAGAAGAAAAACATTTTCAAATTTTTAATTACACGAAAATTCGTCTAAATAGGTTCTACTGCATGAGAAACACGAATCTGGACTCCATTTTATGATTACTATAATATTAACCCGTAAAGAGTAGTAGTTATTATATTATTACTATTTCTTAGAAAAATATAAATGACATTTTTTCAATTATTTACATTCAATTGTCATTATACTATAGCTCACAAGAACGGCCGTTTTCTACTCTTCCTTATGTATAAACATTATTTAGGTAAACCTCATACTTTTCGAGTTATTTGATAAAACGTGATTTATAGAAAAACTCCAAGGGGGGGACCCATGTAAATTTCTTGACACTTTTTCAATTTTTTAATTTCACGAAAATTCGTCTAATTAGGTTCTATGGCATGAGAAAAACGAATCTGGACTCCATTTTATGATTACTATAATATTAACCCCGTAAAGAGTAGTAGTTATTATACTATTACTATTTCTTAGAAAAATATAAATGACATTTTTTCAATTATTTACATTCAATTGTCATTATACTATAGCTCACAAGAACGGCCGTTTACTACTCTTCCTTAGGTATAAACATTATTTACGTAAGCCTCATACTTTTCGAGTTATTTGATAAAACGAGATTTATAGAAAAAACTTTCAAATTTTTAATTTCACGAAAATTCGTCTAAATAGGTTCTACGGCATGAGAATCACGAATCTGGACTCCATTTTATGATTACTATAATATTAACCCCGTAAAGACTAGTAGTTATTATACTATTAATATTTCTTAGAAAAATATAAATGACATTTTTTCAAATATTTACATTCAATTGCCATTATACTATAGCTCACAAGAACGGCCGTTTTCTACTCTTCCTTCTGTATAAACATGATTTACGTAAACGTTATACTTTTTGAGTAATTTGATAAAACGTGATTTATAGAAAAACTCAAACCCATGAAAATTTCTTGACACTTTTTCAAATTTTTTATTTCACGAAAATTCGTCTAATTAGGTTCTACGGCATGACAAAAAACTAATCTGGACTCCATTTTATGATTACTATAATATTAACCCGTAAAGAGTAGTAATTATACTATTACTATTTCTTAGAAAAATATAAATGACTTTTTTTCAATTATTTACATTCAATTGTCATTATACTATAGCACACAAGAACGGCCCTTTTCTACTCTTCCTTAAGTGTAAACATTATTTACGTAAACCTCATACTTTTCGAGTTATTTGATAAAACGTGATTTATAGAAGAAAAAAAATTTCAAATTTTTAATTACACGAAAATTCGTCTAAATAGGTTCTACTGCATGAGAAACACGAATCTGGACTCCATTTTATGATTACTATATTATTAACCCGTAAAGAGTAGTAATTATACTATTACTATTTCTTAGAAAAATATAAATGACTTTTTTTCAATTATTTACATTCAATTGTCATTATACTATAGCACACAAGAACGGCCCTTTTCTACTCTTCCTTAAGTGTAAACATTATTTACGTAAACCTCATACTTTTCGAGTTATTTGATAAAGCGTGATTTATAGAAGAAAAAAAATTTCAAATTTTTAATTGCACGAAAATTCGTCTAAATCGGTTCTACGGCATGAAAAACACGAATCTGGACTCCATTTTATGATTACTAATAATATTAACCCGTAAAGAGTAGTAATTATACTAATACTATTTCTTAGAAAAATAGAAATGACTTTTTTTCAATTATTTACATTCAATTGTCATTATACTATAGCATACAAGAACGGCCCTTTTCTACTCTTCTTTAAGTGTAAACATTATTTACGTAAACCTCATACTTTTCGAGTTATTTGATAAAACGTGATTCATAGAAGAAAAACATTTTCAAATTTTTAATTACACGAAAATTCGTCTAAATAGGTTCTACTGCATGAGAAACACGAATCTGGACTCCATTTTATGATTACTATAATATTAACCCGTAAAGAGTAGTAGTTATTATATTATTACTATTTCTTAGAAAAATATAAATGACATTTTTTCAATTATTTACATTCAATTGTCATTATACTATAGCTCACAAGAACGGCCGTTTTCTACTCTTCCTTATGTATAAACATTATTTAGGTAAACCTCATACTTTTCGAGTTATTTGATAAAACGTGATTTATAGAAAAACTCCAAGGGGGGGACCCATGTAAATTTCTTGACACTTTTTCAATTTTTTAATTTCACGAAAATTCGTCTAATTAGGTTCTATGGCATGAGAAAAACGAATCTGGACTCCATTTTATGATTACTATAATATTAACCCCGTAAAGAGTAGTAGTTATTATACTATTACTATTTCTTAGAAAAATATAAATGACATTTTTTCAATTATTTACATTCAATTGTCATTATACTATAGCTCACAAGAACGGCCGTTTACTACTCTTCCTTAGGTATAAACATTATTTACGTAAGCCTCATACTTTTCGAGTTATTTGATAAAACGAGATTTATAGAAAAAACTTTCAAATTTTTAATTTCACGAAAATTCGTCTAAATAGGTTCTACGGCATGAGAATCACGAATCTGGACTCCATTTTATGATTACTATAATATTAACCCCGTAAAGACTAGTAGTTATTATACTATTAATATTTCTTAGAAAAATATAAATGACATTTTTTCAAATATTTACATTCAATTGCCATTATACTATAGCTCACAAGAACGGCCGTTTTCTACTCTTCCTTCTGTATAAACATGATTTACGTAAACGTTATACTTTTTGAGTAATTTGATAAAACGTGATTTATAGAAAAACTCAAACCCATGAAAATTTCTTGACACTTTTTCAAATTTTTTATTTCACGAAAATTCGTCTAATTAGGTTCTACGGCATGACAAAAAACTAATCTGGACTCCATTTTATGATTACTATAATATTAACCCGTAAAGAGTAGTAATTATACTATTACTATTTCTTAGAAAAATATAAATGACTTTTTTTCAATTATTTACATTCAATTGTCATTATACTATAGCACACAAGAACGGCCCTTTTCTACTCTTCCTTAAGTGTAAACATTATTTACGTAAACCTCATACTTTTCGAGTTATTTGATAAAACGTGATTTATAGAAGAAAAAAAATTTCAAATTTTTAATTACACGAAAATTCGTCTAAATAGGTTCTACTGCATGAGAAACACGAATCTGGACTCCATTTTATGATTACTATATTATTAACCCGTAAAGAGTAGTAATTATACTATTACTATTTCTTAGAAAAATATAAATGACTTTTTTTCAATTATTTACATTCAATTGTCATTATACTATAGCACACAAGAACGGCCCTTTTCTACTCTTCCTTAAGTGTAAACATTATTTACGTAAACCTCATACTTTTCGAGTTATTTGATAAAGCGTGATTTATAGAAGAAAAAAAATTTCAAATTTTTAATTGCACGAAAATTCGTCTAAATCGGTTCTACGGCATGAAAAACACGAATCTGGACTCCATTTTATGATTACTAATAATATTAACCCGTAAAGAGTAGTAATTATACTAATACTATTTCTTAGAAAAATAGAAATGACTTTTTTTCAATTATTTACATTCAATTGTCATTATACTATAGCATACAAGAACGGCCCTTTTCTACTCTTCTTTAAGTGTAAACATTATTTACGTAAACCTCATACTTTTCGAGTTATTTGATAAAACGTGATTCATAGAAGAAAAACATTTTCAAATTTTTAATTACACGAAAATTCGTCTAAATAGGTTCTACTGCATGAGAAACACGAATCTGGACTCCATTTTATGATTACTATAATATTAACCCGTAAAGAGTAGTAGTTATTATATTATTACTATTTCTTAGAAAAATATAAATGACATTTTTTCAATTATTTACATTCAATTGTCATTATACTATAGCTCACAAGAACGGCCGTTTTCTACTCTTCCTTATGTATAAACATTATTTAGGTAAACCTCATACTTTTCGAGTTATTTGATAAAACGTGATTTATAGAAAAACTCCAAGGGGGGGACCCATGTAAATTTCTTGACACTTTTTCAATTTTTTAATTTCACGAAAATTCGTCTAATTAGGTTCTATGGCATGAGAAAAACGAATCTGGACTCCATTTTATGATTACTATAATATTAACCCCGTAAAGAGTAGTAGTTATTATACTATTACTATTTCTTAGAAAAATATAAATGACATTTTTTCAATTATTTACATTCAATTGTCATTATACTATAGCTCACAAGAACGGCCGTTTACTACTCTTCCTTAGGTATAAACATTATTTACGTAAGCCTCATACTTTTCGAGTTATTTGATAAAACGAGATTTATAGAAAAAACTTTCAAATTTTTAATTTCACGAAAATTCGTCTAAATAGGTTCTACGGCATGAGAATCACGAATCTGGACTCCATTTTATGATTACTATAATATTAACCCCGTAAAGACTAGTAGTTATTATACTATTAATATTTCTTAGAAAAATATAAATGACATTTTTTCAAATATTTACATTCAATTGCCATTATACTATAGCTCACAAGAACGGCCGTTTTCTACTCTTCCTTCTGTATAAACATGATTTACGTAAACGTTATACTTTTTGAGTAATTTGATAAAACGTGATTTATAGAAAAACTCAAACCCATGAAAATTTCTTGACACTTTTTCAAATTTTTTATTTCACGAAAATTCGTCTAATTAGGTTCTACGGCATGACAAAAAACTAATCTGGACTCCATTTTATGATTACTATAATATTAACCCGTAAAGAGTAGTAATTATACTATTACTATTTCTTAGAAAAATATAAATGACTTTTTTTCAATTATTTACATTCAATTGTCATTATACTATAGCACACAAGAACGGCCCTTTTCTACTCTTCCTTAAGTGTAAACATTATTTACGTAAACCTCATACTTTTCGAGTTATTTGATAAAACGTGATTTATAGAAGAAAAAAAATTTCAAATTTTTAATTACACGAAAATTCGTCTAAATAGGTTCTACTGCATGAGAAACACGAATCTGGACTCCATTTTATGATTACTATATTATTAACCCGTAAAGAGTAGTAATTATACTATTACTATTTCTTAGAAAAATATAAATGACTTTTTTTCAATTATTTACATTCAATTGTCATTATACTATAGCACACAAGAACGGCCCTTTTCTACTCTTCCTTAAGTGTAAACATTATTTACGTAAACCTCATACTTTTCGAGTTATTTGATAAAGCGTGATTTATAGAAGAAAAAAAATTTCAAATTTTTAATTGCACGAAAATTCGTCTAAATCGGTTCTACGGCATGAAAAACACGAATCTGGACTCCATTTTATGATTACTAATAATATTAACCCGTAAAGAGTAGTAATTATACTAATACTATTTCTTAGAAAAATAGAAATGACTTTTTTTCAATTATTTACATTCAATTGTCATTATACTATAGCATACAAGAACGGCCCTTTTCTACTCTTCTTTAAGTGTAAACATTATTTACGTAAACCTCATACTTTTCGAGTTATTTGATAAAACGTGATTCATAGAAGAAAAACATTTTCAAATTTTTAATTACACGAAAATTCGTCTAAATAGGTTCTACTGCATGAGAAACACGAATCTGGACTCCATTTTATGATTACTATAATATTAACCCGTAAAGAGTAGTAGTTATTATATTATTACTATTTCTTAGAAAAATATAAATGACATTTTTTCAATTATTTACATTCAATTGTCATTATACTATAGCTCACAAGAACGGCCGTTTTCTACTCTTCCTTATGTATAAACATTATTTAGGTAAACCTCATACTTTTCGAGTTATTTGATAAAACGTGATTTATAGAAAAACTCCAAGGGGGGGACCCATGTAAATTTCTTGACACTTTTTCAATTTTTTAATTTCACGAAAATTCGTCTAATTAGGTTCTACGGCATGAGAAAAACGAATCTGGACTCCATTTTATGATTACTATAATATTAACCCCGTAAAGAGTAGTAGTTATTATACTATTACTATTTCTTAGAAAAATATAAATGACATTTTTTCAATTATTTACATTCAATTGTCATTATACTATAGCTCACAAGAACGGCCGTTTACTACTCTTCCTTAGGTATAAACATTATTTACGTAAACCTCATACTTTTCGAGTTATTTGATAAAACGAGATTTATAGAAAAAACTTTCAAATTTTTAATTTCACGAAAATTCGTCTAAATAGGTTCTACGGCATGAGAATCACGAATCTGGACTCCATTTTATGATTACTATAATATTAACCCCGTAAAGACTAGTAGTTATTATACTATTAATATTTCTTAGAAAAATATAAATGACATTTTTTCAAATATTTACATTCAATTGTCATTATACTATAGCTCACAAGAACGGCCGTTTTCTACTCTTCCTTCTGTATAAACATGATTTACGTAAACGTTATACTTTTTGAGTAATTTGATAAAACGTGATTTATAGAAAATTTCTTGACTTTTTCAAATTTTTTATTTCACGAAAATTCTATGGCATGAGAAAAAACTAATCTGGACTCCATTTTATGATTACTATAATATTAACCCGTAAAGAGTAGTAATTATACTATTACTATTTCTTAGAAAAATATAAATGACTTTTTTTCAATTATTTACATTCAATTGTCATTATACTATAGCACACAAGAACGGCCCTTTTCTACTCTTCCTTAAGTGTAAACATTATTTACGTAAACCTCATACTTTTCGAGTTATTTGATAAAACGTGATTTATAGAAGAAAAAAAATTTCAAATTTTTAATTACACGAAAATTCGTCTAAATAGGTTCTACTGCATGAGAAACACGAATCTGGACTCCATTTTATGATTACTATATTATTAACCCGTAAAGAGTAGTAATTATACTATTACTATTTCTTAGAAAAATATAAATGACTTTTTTTCAATTATTTACATTCAATTGTCATTATACTATAGCACACAAGAACGGCCCTTTTCTACTCTTCCTTAAGTGTAAACATTATTTACGTAAACCTCATACTTTTCGAGTTATTTGATAAAGCGTGATTTATAGAAGAAAAAAAATTTCAAATTTTTAATTGCACGAAAATTCGTCTAAATCGGTTCTACGGCATGAAAAACACGAATCTGGACTCCATTTTATGATTACTAATAATATTAACCCGTAAAGAGTAGTAATTATACTAATACTATTTCTTAGAAAAATAGAAATGACTTTTTTTCAATTATTTACATTCAATTGTCATTATACTATAGCATACAAGAACGGCCCTTTTCTACTCTTCTTTAAGTGTAAACATTATTTACGTAAACCTCATACTTTTCGAGTTATTTGATAAAACGTGATTCATAGAAGAAAAACATTTTCAAATTTTTAATTACACGAAAATTCGTCTAAATAGGTTCTACTGCATGAGAAACACGAATCTGGACTCCATTTTATGATTACTATAATATTAACCCGTAAAGAGTAGTAGTTATTATATTATTACTATTTCTTAGAAAAATATAAATGACATTTTTTCAATTATTTACATTCAATTGTCATTATACTATAGCTCACAAGAACGGCCGTTTTCTACTCTTCCTTATGTATAAACATTATTTAGGTAAACCTCATACTTTTCGAGTTATTTGATAAAACGTGATTTATAGAAAAACTCCAAGGGGGGGACCCATGTAAATTTCTTGACACTTTTTCAATTTTTTAATTTCACGAAAATTCGTCTAATTAGGTTCTATGGCATGAGAAAAACGAATCTGGACTCCATTTTATGATTACTATAATATTAACCCCGTAAAGAGTAGTAGTTATTATACTATTACTATTTCTTAGAAAAATATAAATGACATTTTTTCAATTATTTACATTCAATTGTCATTATACTATAGCTCACAAGAACGGCCGTTTACTACTCTTCCTTAGGTATAAACATTATTTACGTAAGCCTCATACTTTTCGAGTTATTTGATAAAACGAGATTTATAGAAAAAACTTTCAAATTTTTAATTTCACGAAAATTCGTCTAAATAGGTTCTACGGCATGAGAATCACGAATCTGGACTCCATTTTATGATTACTATAATATTAACCCCGTAAAGACTAGTAGTTATTATACTATTAATATTTCTTAGAAAAATATAAATGACATTTTTTCAAATATTTACATTCAATTGCCATTATACTATAGCTCACAAGAACGGCCGTTTTCTACTCTTCCTTCTGTATAAACATGATTTACGTAAACGTTATACTTTTTGAGTAATTTGATAAAACGTGATTTATAGAAAAACTCAAACCCATGAAAATTTCTTGACACTTTTTCAAATTTTTTATTTCACGAAAATTCGTCTAATTAGGTTCTACGGCATGACAAAAAACTAATCTGGACTCCATTTTATGATTACTATAATATTAACCCGTAAAGAGTAGTAATTATACTATTACTATTTCTTAGAAAAATATAAATGACTTTTTTTCAATTATTTACATTCAATTGTCATTATACTATAGCACACAAGAACGGCCCTTTTCTACTCTTCCTTAAGTGTAAACATTATTTACGTAAACCTCATACTTTTCGAGTTATTTGATAAAACGTGATTTATAGAAGAAAAAAAATTTCAAATTTTTAATTACACGAAAATTCGTCTAAATAGGTTCTACTGCATGAGAAACACGAATCTGGACTCCATTTTATGATTACTATATTATTAACCCGTAAAGAGTAGTAATTATACTATTACTATTTCTTAGAAAAATATAAATGACTTTTTTTCAATTATTTACATTCAATTGTCATTATACTATAGCACACAAGAACGGCCCTTTTCTACTCTTCCTTAAGTGTAAACATTATTTACGTAAACCTCATACTTTTCGAGTTATTTGATAAAGCGTGATTTATAGAAGAAAAAAAATTTCAAATTTTTAATTGCACGAAAATTCGTCTAAATCGGTTCTACGGCATGAAAAACACGAATCTGGACTCCATTTTATGATTACTAATAATATTAACCCGTAAAGAGTAGTAATTATACTAATACTATTTCTTAGAAAAATAGAAATGACTTTTTTTCAATTATTTACATTCAATTGTCATTATACTATAGCATACAAGAACGGCCCTTTTCTACTCTTCTTTAAGTGTAAACATTATTTACGTAAACCTCATACTTTTCGAGTTATTTGATAAAACGTGATTCATAGAAGAAAAACATTTTCAAATTTTTAATTACACGAAAATTCGTCTAAATAGGTTCTACTGCATGAGAAACACGAATCTGGACTCCATTTTATGATTACTATAATATTAACCCGTAAAGAGTAGTAGTTATTATATTATTACTATTTCTTAGAAAAATATAAATGACATTTTTTCAATTATTTACATTCAATTGTCATTATACTATAGCTCACAAGAACGGCCGTTTTCTACTCTTCCTTATGTATAAACATTATTTAGGTAAACCTCATACTTTTCGAGTTATTTGATAAAACGTGATTTATAGAAAAACTCCAAGGGGGGGACCCATGTAAATTTCTTGACACTTTTTCAATTTTTTAATTTCACGAAAATTCGTCTAATTAGGTTCTATGGCATGAGAAAAACGAATCTGGACTCCATTTTATGATTACTATAATATTAACCCCGTAAAGAGTAGTAGTTATTATACTATTACTATTTCTTAGAAAAATATAAATGACATTTTTTCAATTATTTACATTCAATTGTCATTATACTATAGCTCACAAGAACGGCCGTTTACTACTCTTCCTTAGGTATAAACATTATTTACGTAAGCCTCATACTTTTCGAGTTATTTGATAAAACGAGATTTATAGAAAAAACTTTCAAATTTTTAATTTCACGAAAATTCGTCTAAATAGGTTCTACGGCATGAGAATCACGAATCTGGACTCCATTTTATGATTACTATAATATTAACCCCGTAAAGACTAGTAGTTATTATACTATTAATATTTCTTAGAAAAATATAAATGACATTTTTTCAAATATTTACATTCAATTGCCATTATACTATAGCTCACAAGAACGGCCGTTTTCTACTCTTCCTTCTGTATAAACATGATTTACGTAAACGTTATACTTTTTGAGTAATTTGATAAAACGTGATTTATAGAAAAACTCAAACCCATGAAAATTTCTTGACACTTTTTCAAATTTTTTATTTCACGAAAATTCGTCTAATTAGGTTCTACGGCATGACAAAAAACTAATCTGGACTCCATTTTATGATTACTATAATATTAACCCGTAAAGAGTAGTAATTATACTATTACTATTTCTTAGAAAAATATAAATGACTTTTTTTCAATTATTTACATTCAATTGTCATTATACTATAGCACACAAGAACGGCCCTTTTCTACTCTTCCTTAAGTGTAAACATTATTTACGTAAACCTCATACTTTTCGAGTTATTTGATAAAACGTGATTTATAGAAGAAAAAAAATTTCAAATTTTTAATTACACGAAAATTCGTCTAAATAGGTTCTACTGCATGAGAAACACGAATCTGGACTCCATTTTATGATTACTATATTATTAACCCGTAAAGAGTAGTAATTATACTATTACTATTTCTTAGAAAAATATAAATGACTTTTTTTCAATTATTTACATTCAATTGTCATTATACTATAGCACACAAGAACGGCCCTTTTCTACTCTTCCTTAAGTGTAAACATTATTTACGTAAACCTCATACTTTTCGAGTTATTTGATAAAGCGTGATTTATAGAAGAAAAAAAATTTCAAATTTTTAATTGCACGAAAATTCGTCTAAATCGGTTCTACGGCATGAAAAACACGAATCTGGACTCCATTTTATGATTACTAATAATATTAACCCGTAAAGAGTAGTAATTATACTAATACTATTTCTTAGAAAAATAGAAATGACTTTTTTTCAATTATTTACATTCAATTGTCATTATACTATAGCATACAAGAACGGCCCTTTTCTACTCTTCTTTAAGTGTAAACATTATTTACGTAAACCTCATACTTTTCGAGTTATTTGATAAAACGTGATTCATAGAAGAAAAACATTTTCAAATTTTTAATTACACGAAAATTCGTCTAAATAGGTTCTACTGCATGAGAAACACGAATCTGGACTCCATTTTATGATTACTATAATATTAACCCGTAAAGAGTAGTAGTTATTATATTATTACTATTTCTTAGAAAAATATAAATGACATTTTTTCAATTATTTACATTCAATTGTCATTATACTATAGCTCACAAGAACGGCCGTTTTCTACTCTTCCTTATGTATAAACATTATTTAGGTAAACCTCATACTTTTCGAGTTATTTGATAAAACGTGATTTATAGAAAAACTCCAAGGGGGGGACCCATGTAAATTTCTTGACACTTTTTCAATTTTTTAATTTCACGAAAATTCGTCTAATTAGGTTCTATGGCATGAGAAAAACGAATCTGGACTCCATTTTATGATTACTATAATATTAACCCCGTAAAGAGTAGTAGTTATTATACTATTACTATTTCTTAGAAAAATATAAATGACATTTTTTCAATTATTTACATTCAATTGTCATTATACTATAGCTCACAAGAACGGCCGTTTACTACTCTTCCTTAGGTATAAACATTATTTACGTAAGCCTCATACTTTTCGAGTTATTTGATAAAACGAGATTTATAGAAAAAACTTTCAAATTTTTAATTTCACGAAAATTCGTCTAAATAGGTTCTACGGCATGAGAATCACGAATCTGGACTCCATTTTATGATTACTATAATATTAACCCCGTAAAGACTAGTAGTTATTATACTATTAATATTTCTTAGAAAAATATAAATGACATTTTTTCAAATATTTACATTCAATTGCCATTATACTATAGCTCACAAGAACGGCCGTTTTCTACTCTTCCTTCTGTATAAACATGATTTACGTAAACGTTATACTTTTTGAGTAATTTGATAAAACGTGATTTATAGAAAAACTCAAACCCATGAAAATTTCTTGACACTTTTTCAAATTTTTTATTTCACGAAAATTCGTCTAATTAGGTTCTACGGCATGACAAAAAACTAATCTGGACTCCATTTTATGATTACTATAATATTAACCCGTAAAGAGTAGTAATTATACTATTACTATTTCTTAGAAAAATATAAATGACTTTTTTTCAATTATTTACATTCAATTGTCATTATACTATAGCACACAAGAACGGCCCTTTTCTACTCTTCCTTAAGTGTAAACATTATTTACGTAAACCTCATACTTTTCGAGTTATTTGATAAAACGTGATTTATAGAAGAAAAAAAATTTCAAATTTTTAATTACACGAAAATTCGTCTAAATAGGTTCTACTGCATGAGAAACACGAATCTGGACTCCATTTTATGATTACTATATTATTAACCCGTAAAGAGTAGTAATTATACTATTACTATTTCTTAGAAAAATATAAATGACTTTTTTTCAATTATTTACATTCAATTGTCATTATACTATAGCACACAAGAACGGCCCTTTTCTACTCTTCCTTAAGTGTAAACATTATTTACGTAAACCTCATACTTTTCGAGTTATTTGATAAAGCGTGATTTATAGAAGAAAAAAAATTTCAAATTTTTAATTGCACGAAAATTCGTCTAAATCGGTTCTACGGCATGAAAAACACGAATCTGGACTCCATTTTATGATTACTAATAATATTAACCCGTAAAGAGTAGTAATTATACTAATACTATTTCTTAGAAAAATAGAAATGACTTTTTTTCAATTATTTACATTCAATTGTCATTATACTATAGCATACAAGAACGGCCCTTTTCTACTCTTCTTTAAGTGTAAACATTATTTACGTAAACCTCATACTTTTCGAGTTATTTGATAAAACGTGATTCATAGAAGAAAAACATTTTCAAATTTTTAATTACACGAAAATTCGTCTAAATAGGTTCTACTGCATGAGAAACACGAATCTGGACTCCATTTTATGATTACTATAATATTAACCCGTAAAGAGTAGTAGTTATTATATTATTACTATTTCTTAGAAAAATATAAATGACATTTTTTCAATTATTTACATTCAATTGTCATTATACTATAGCTCACAAGAACGGCCGTTTTCTACTCTTCCTTATGTATAAACATTATTTAGGTAAACCTCATACTTTTCGAGTTATTTGATAAAACGTGATTTATAGAAAAACTCCAAGGGGGGGACCCATGTAAATTTCTTGACACTTTTTCAATTTTTTAATTTCACGAAAATTCGTCTAATTAGGTTCTATGGCATGAGAAAAACGAATCTGGACTCCATTTTATGATTACTATAATATTAACCCCGTAAAGAGTAGTAGTTATTATACTATTACTATTTCTTAGAAAAATATAAATGACATTTTTTCAATTATTTACATTCAATTGTCATTATACTATAGCTCACAAGAACGGCCGTTTACTACTCTTCCTTAGGTATAAACATTATTTACGTAAGCCTCATACTTTTCGAGTTATTTGATAAAACGAGATTTATAGAAAAAACTTTCAAATTTTTAATTTCACGAAAATTCGTCTAAATAGGTTCTACGGCATGAGAATCACGAATCTGGACTCCATTTTATGATTACTATAATATTAACCCCGTAAAGACTAGTAGTTATTATACTATTAATATTTCTTAGAAAAATATAAATGACATTTTTTCAAATATTTACATTCAATTGCCATTATACTATAGCTCACAAGAACGGCCGTTTTCTACTCTTCCTTCTGTATAAACATGATTTACGTAAACGTTATACTTTTTGAGTAATTTGATAAAACGTGATTTATAGAAAAACTCAAACCCATGAAAATTTCTTGACACTTTTTCAAATTTTTTATTTCACGAAAATTCGTCTAATTAGGTTCTACGGCATGACAAAAAACTAATCTGGACTCCATTTTATGATTACTATAATATTAACCCGTAAAGAGTAGTAATTATACTATTACTATTTCTTAGAAAAATATAAATATGACTTTTTTCAATTATTTACATTCAATTGTCATTATACTATAGCTCACAAGAACGGCTGTTTTCTACTCTTCCTTACGTGTAAACATTATTTACTTAAACCTCATACTTTTCGAGTTATTTGATAAAACGTGATTTCTAATAGAAATAACTTTTTCAAATTTTTAATTTCACGAAAATTCGTCTAAATAGGTTCTACGGTATGAGAAACACGAATCTGGACTCCATTTTATGATTACTATAATATTAACCGGTAAAGAGTAGTAGTTATTATACTATTACTATTTCTTAGAAAAATATAAATGTGACATTTTTTCAATTATTTACATTCAATTGTTATTATACTATAGCTCACAATAACGGCCGTTTTCTACTCTTCCTTATTTATAAACATTATTTACGTAAACTTCATACTTTTCGAATTATTTGATAAAACGTGATTTATAGAAAAAAATCAAAATTTCTTGACATTTTTTCAAATTTTTAATTTCCCGAAAATTCGTCTAATTAGGTTCTACGGCATGAGAAACACGAATCTGGACTCCATTTTATGATTACTATAATATTAACCCGTAAAGAGTAGTAATTATACTATTACTATTTCATAGAAAAATATAAATGACTTTTTTCAATTATTTACATTCATTTGTCATTATACTATAGCTCACAAGAACGGCCGTTTACTACGCTTCCTTAAGTGTAAACATTATTTACGTAAACCTCATACTTTTCGAGTTATTTGATAAAACGTGATATATAGAAAAAACTTTTCATATTTATAACTTCACGAAAATTACTCTAAATAGGTTCTACGGCATGAGAAACACGAATCTGGACTCCATTTTATGATTACTATAATATTAACCCGTAGAGTAGTAATTATACTATTACTATTTCTTAGAAAAATATAAATGTGACATTTTTTCAATTATTTACATTCAATTGTCATTATACTATAGCTCACAAGAACGGCCGTTCACTACTCTTCCTTAAGTGTAAACATTATTTACGTAAACCTCATACTTTTCGAGTTATTTGATATAACGTGATTTATAGAAAAAACTTTTTCAAATTTTTAATTTCACGTAAAATCGTCTAAATAGATTCTACGGCATGAGAAACACGAATCTGGACTCCATTTTATGATTACTATAATATTAACCCGTAAAGAGTAGTAATTATACTAATACTATTTCTTAGAAAAATATAAATGTGACTTTTTTTCAATTATTTACATTCAATTGTCATTATACTATAGCATACAAGAACGGCCCTTTTCTACTCTTCTTTAAGTGTAAACATTATTTACGTAAACCTCATACTTTTCGAGTTATTTGATAAAACGTGATTTATAGAAGAAAAAAAATTTCAAATTTTTAATTTCACGAAAATTCGTCTAAATAGGTTCTACGGCATGAGAAACACGAATCTGAACTCCATTTTATGATTATTATAATATTAACCCGTAAAGAGTAGTAATTATACTAATACTATTTCTTAGAAAAATATAAATGTGACTTTTTTTCAATTATTTACATTCAATTGTCATTATACTATAGCATACAAGAACGGCCCCTTTCTATTCTTCCTTAAGTGTAAACATTATCTACGTAAACCTCATACTTTTCGAGTTATTTGATAAAACGTGATTTATAGAAGAAAAAAAAATTCAAATTTTTAATTTCACGAAAATTCGTCTAAATAGGTTCTACGGCATGAAAAACACGAATCTGGACTCCATTTTATGATTACTATAATATTAACCCGTAAAGAGTAGTAATTATACTATTACTATTTCTTAGAAAAATATAAATGACTTTTTTTCAATTATTTACATTCAATTGTCATTATACTATAGCACACAAGAACGGCCCTTTTCTACTCTTCCTTAAGTGTAAACATTATTTACGTAAACCTCATACTTTTCGAGTTATTTGATAAAACGTGATTTATAGAAGAAAAAAAATTTCAAAATTTTAATTACACGAAAATTCGTCTAAATAGGTTCTACTGCATGAGAAACACGAATCTGGACTCCATTTTATGATTACTATATTATTAACCCGTAAAGACTAGTAATTATACTATTACTATTTCTTAGAAAAATATAAATGTGACTTTTTTTCAATTATTTACATTCAATTGTCATTATACTATAGCACACAAGAACGGCCCTTTTCTACTCTTCCTTAAGTGTAAACATTATTTACGTAAACCTCATACTTTTCGAGTTATTTGATAAAGCGTGATTTATAGAAGAAAAAAAATTTCAAATTTTTAATTGCACGAAAATTCGTCTAAATCGGTTCTACGGCATGAAAAACACGAATCTGGACTCCATTTTATGATTACTAATAATATTAACCCGTAAAGAGTAGTAATTATACTAATACTATTTCTTAGAAAAATAGAAATGACTTTTTTTCAATTATTTACATTCAATTGTCATTATACTATAGCATACAAGAACGGCCCTTTTCTACTCTTCTTTAAGTGTAAACATTATTTACGTAAACCTCATACTTTTCGAGTTATTTGATAAAACGTGATTTATAGAAGAAAAATATTTTCAAATTTTTAATTACACGAAAATTCGTCTAAATAGGTTCTACTGCATGAGAAACACGAATCTGGACTCCATTTTATGATTACTATAATATTAACCCGTAAAGAGTAGTAGTTATTATATTATTACTATTTCTTAGAAAAATATAAATGACATTTTTTCAATTATTTACATTCAATTGTCATTATACTATAGCTCACAAGAACGGCCGTTTTCTACTCTTCCTTATGTATAAACATTATTTAGGTAAACCTCATACTTTTCGAGTTATTTGATAAAACGTGATTTATAGAAAAACTCCAAGGGGGGGACCCATGTAAATTTCTTGACACTTTTTCAATTTTTTAATTTCACGAAAATTCGTCTAATTAGGTTCTACGGCATGAGAAAAACGAATCTGGACTCCATTTTATGATTACTATAATATTAACCCCGTAAAGAGTAGTAGTTATTATACTATTACTATTTCTTAGAAAAATATAAATGACATTTTTTCAATTATTTACATTCAATTGTCATTATACTATAGCTCACAAGAACGGCCGTTTACTACTCTTCCTTAGGTATAAACATTATTTACGTAAACCTCATACTTTTCGAGTTATTTGATAAAACGAGATTTATAGAAAAAACTTTCAAATTTTTAATTTCACGAAAATTCGTCTAAATAGGTTCTACGGCATGAGAATCACGAATCTGGACTCCATTTTATGATTACTATAATATTAACCCCGTAAAGACTAGTAGTTATTATACTATTAATATTTCTTAGAAAAATATAAATGACATTTTTTCAAATATTTACATTCAATTGTCATTATACTATAGCTCACAAGAACGGCCGTTTTCTACTCTTCCTTCTGTATAAACATGATTTACGTAAACGTTATACTTTTTGAGTAATTTGATAAAACGTGATTTATAGAAAAACTCAAACCCATGAAAATTTCTTGACACTTTTTCAAATTTTTTATTTCACGAAAATTCGTCTAATTAGGTTCTACGGCATGAGAAAAAACTAATCTGGACTCCATTTTATGATTACTATAATATTAACCCGTAAAGAGTAGTAATTATACTATTACTATTTCTTAGAAAAATATAAATGACTTTTTTTCAATTATTTACATTCAATTGTCATTATACTATAGCACACAAGAACGGCCCTTTTCTACTCTTCCTTAAGTGTAAACATTATTTACGTAAACCTCATACTTTTCGAGTTATTTGATAAAACGAGATTTATAGAAAAAACTTTCAAATTTTTAATTTCACGAAAATTCGTCTAAATAGGTTCTACGGCATGAGAATCACGAATCTGGACTCCATTTTATGATTACTATAATATTAACCCCGTAAAGACTAGTAGTTATTATACTATTAATATTTCTTAGAAAAATATAAATGACATTTTTTCAAATATTTACATTCAATTGTCATTATACTATAGCTCACAAGAACGGCCGTTTTCTACTCTTCCTTCTGTATAAACATGATTTACGTAAACGTTATACTTTTTGAGTAATTTGATAAAACGTGATTTATAGAAAATTTCTTGACTTTTTCAAATTTTTTATTTCACGAAAATTCTATGGCATGAGAAAAAACTAATCTGGACTCCATTTTATGATTACTATAATATTAACCCGTAAAGAGTAGTAATTATACTATTACTATTTCTTAGAAAAATATAAATGACTTTTTTTCAATTATTTACATTCAATTGTCATTATACTATAGCACACAAGAACGGCCCTTTTCTACTCTTCCTTAAGTGTAAACATTATTTACGTAAACCTCATACTTTTCGAGTTATTTGATAAAACGTGATTTATAGAAGAAAAAAAATTTCAAATTTTTAATTACACGAAAATTCGTCTAAATAGGTTCTACTGCATGAGAAACACGAATCTGGACTCCATTTTATGATTACTATATTATTAACCCGTAAAGAGTAGTAATTATACTATTACTATTTCTTAGAAAAATATAAATGACTTTTTTTCAATTATTTACATTCAATTGTCATTATACTATAGCACACAAGAACGGCCCTTTTCTACTCTTCCTTAAGTGTAAACATTATTTACGTAAACCTCATACTTTTCGAGTTATTTGATAAAGCGTGATTTATAGAAGAAAAAAAATTTCAAATTTTTAATTGCACGAAAATTCGTCTAAATCGGTTCTACGGCATGAAAAACACGAATCTGGACTCCATTTTATGATTACTAATAATATTAACCCGTAAAGAGTAGTAATTATACTAATACTATTTCTTAGAAAAATAGAAATGACTTTTTCAATTATTTACATTCAATTGTCATTATACTATAGCATACAAGAACGGCCCTTTTCTACTCTTCTTTAAGTGTAAACATTATTTACGTAAACCTCATACTTTTCGAGTTATTTGATAAAACGTGATTCATAGAAGAAAAACATTTTCAAATTTTTAATTACACGAAAATTCGTCTAAATAGGTTCTACTGCATGAGAAACACGAATCTGGACTCCATTTTATGATTACTATAATATTAACCCGTAAAGAGTAGTAGTTATTATATTATTACTATTTCTTAGAAAAATATAAATGACATTTTTTCAATTATTTACATTCAATTGTCATTATACTATAGCTCACAAGAACGGCCGTTTTCTACTCTTCCTTATGTATAAACATTATTTAGGTAAACCTCATACTTTTCGAGTTATTTGATAAAACGTGATTTATAGAAAAACTCCAAGGGGGGGACCCATGTAAATTTCTTGACACTTTTTCAATTTTTTAATTTCACGAAAATTCGTCTAATTAGGTTCTATGGCATGAGAAAAACGAATCTGGACTCCATTTTATGATTACTATAATATTAACCCCGTAAAGAGTAGTAGTTATTATACTATTACTATTTCTTAGAAAAATATAAATGACATTTTTTCAATTATTTACATTCAATTGTCATTATACTATAGCTCACAAGAACGGCCGTTTACTACTCTTCCTTAGGTATAAACATTATTTACGTAAGCCTCATACTTTTCGAGTTATTTGATAAAACGAGATTTATAGAAAAAACTTTCAAATTTTTAATTTCACGAAAATTCGTCTAAATAGGTTCTACGGCATGAGAATCACGAATCTGGACTCCATTTTATGATTACTATAATATTAACCCCGTAAAGACTAGTAGTTATTATACTATTAATATTTCTTAGAAAAATATAAATGACATTTTTTCAAATATTTACATTCAATTGCCATTATACTATAGCTCACAAGAACGGCCGTTTTCTACTCTTCCTTCTGTATAAACATGATTTACGTAAACGTTATACTTTTTGAGTAATTTGATAAAACGTGATTTATAGAAAAACTCAAACCCATGAAAATTTCTTGACACTTTTTCAAATTTTTTATTTCACGAAAATTCGTCTAATTAGGTTCTACGGCATGAGAAAAAACTAATCTGGACTCCATTTTATGATTACTATAATATTAACCCCGTAAAGAGTAGTAATTATACTATTACTATTTCTTAGAAAAATATAAATGACTTTTTTTCAATTATTTACATTCAATTGTCATTATACTATAGCACACAAGAACGGCCCTTTTCTACTCTTCCTTAAGTGTAAACATTATTTACGTAAACCTCATACTTTTCGAGTTATTTGATAAAACGAGATTTATAGAAAAAACTTTCAAATTTTTAATTTCACGAAAATTCGTCTAAATAGGTTCTACGGCATGAGAATCACGAATCTGGACTCCATTTTATGATTACTATAATATTAACCCCGTAAAGACTAGTAGTTATTATACTATTAATATTTCTTAGAAAAATATAAATGACATTTTTTCAAATATTTACATTCAATTGTCATTATACTATAGCTCACAAGAACGGCCGTTTTCTACTCTTCCTTCTGTATAAACATGATTTACGTAAACGTTATACTTTTTGAGTAATTTGATAAAACGTGATTTATAGAAAATTTCTTGACTTTTTCAAATTTTTTATTTCACGAAAATTCTATGGCATGAGAAAAAACTAATCTGGACTCCATTTTATGATTACTATAATATTAACCCGTAAAGAGTAGTAATTATACTATTACTATTTCTTAGAAAAATATAAATGACTTTTTTTCAATTATTTACATTCAATTGTCATTATACTATAGCACACAAGAACGGCCCTTTTCTACTCTTCCTTAAGTGTAAACATTATTTACGTAAACCTCATACTTTTCGAGTTATTTGATAAAACGTGATTTATAGAAGAAAAAAATTTTCAAATTTTTAATTACACGAAAATTCGTCTAAATAGGTTCTACTGCATGAGAAACACGAATCTGGACTCCATTTTATGATTACTATATTATTAACCCGTAAAGAGTAGTAATTATACTATTACTATTTCTTAGAAAAATATAAATGACTTTTTTTCAATTATTTACATTCAATTGTCATTATACTATAGCACACAAGAACGGCCCTTTTCTACTCTTCCTTAAGTGTAAACATTATTTACGTAAACCTCATACTTTTCGAGTTATTTCATAAAGCGTGATTTATAGAAGAAAAAAAATTTCAAATTTTTAATTGCACGAAAATTCGTCTAAATCGGTTCTACGGCATGAAAAACACGAATCTGGACTCCATTTTATGATTACTAATAATATTAACCCGTAAAGAGTAGTAATTATACTAATACTATTTCTTAGAAAAATAGAAATGACTTTTTTTCAATTATTTACATTCAATTGTCATTATACTATAGCATACAAGAACGGCCCTTTTCTACTCTTCTTTAAGTGTAAACATTATTTACGTAAACCTCATACTTTTCGAGTTATTTGATAAAACGTGATTCATAGAAGAAAAACATTTTCAAATTTTTAATTACACGAAAATTCGTCTAAATAGGTTCTACTGCATGAGAAACACGAATCTGGACTCCATTTTATGATTACTATAATATTAACCCGTAAAGAGTAGTAGTTATTATATTATTACTATTTCTTAGAAAAATATAAATGACATTTTTTCAATTATTTACATTCAATTGTCATTATACTATAGCTCACAAGAACGGCCGTTTTCTACTCTTCCTTATGTATAAACATTATTTAGGTAAACCTCATACTTTTCGAGTTATTTGATAAAACGTGATTTATAGAAAAACTCCAAGGGGGGGACCCATGTAAATTTCTTGACACTTTTTCAATTTTTTAATTTCACGAAAATTCGTCTAATTAGGTTCTATGGCATGAGAAAAACGAATCTGGACTCCATTTTATGATTACTATAATATTAACCCCGTAAAGAGTAGTAGTTATTATACTATTACTATTTCTTAGAAAAATATAAATGACATTTTTTCAATTATTTACATTCAATTGTCATTATACTATAGCTCACAAGAACGGCCGTTTACTACTCTTCCTTAGGTATAAACATTATTTACGTAAGCCTCATACTTTTCGAGTTATTTGATAAAACGAGATTTATAGAAAAAACTTTCAAATTTTTAATTTCACGAAAATTCGTCTAAATAGGTTCTACGGCATGAGAATCACGAATCTGGACTCCATTTTATGATTACTATAATATTAACCCCGTAAAGACTAGTAGTTATTATACTATTAATATTTCTTAGAAAAATATAAATGACATTTTTTCAAATATTTACATTCAATTGCCATTATACTATAGCTCACAAGAACGGCCGTTTTCTACTCTTCCTTCTGTATAAACATGATTTACGTAAACGTTATACTTTTTGAGTAATTTGATAAAACGTGATTTATAGAAAAACTCAAACCCATGAAAATTTCTTGACACTTTTTCAAATTTTTTATTTCACGAAAATTCGTCTAATTAGGTTCTACGGCATGACAAAAAACTAATCTGGACTCCATTTTATGATTACTATAATATTAACCCGTAAAGAGTAGTAATTATACTATTACTATTTCTTAGAAAAATATAAATGACTTTTTTTCAATTATTTACATTCAATTGTCATTATACTATAGCACACAAGAACGGCCCTTTTCTACTCTTCCTTAAGTGTAAACATTATTTACGTAAACCTCATACTTTTCGAGTTATTTGATAAAACGTGATTTATAGAAGAAAAAAAATTTCAAATTTTTAATTACACGAAAATTCGTCTAAATAGGTTCTACTGCATGAGAAACACGAATCTGGACTCCATTTTATGATTACTATATTATTAACCCGTAAAGAGTAGTAATTATACTATTACTATTTCTTAGAAAAATATAAATGACTTTTTTTCAATTATTTACATTCAATTGTCATTATACTATAGCACACAAGAACGGCCCTTTTCTACTCTTCCTTAAGTGTAAACATTATTTACGTAAACCTCATACTTTTCGAGTTATTTGATAAAGCGTGATTTATAGAAGAAAAAAAATTTCAAATTTTTAATTGCACGAAAATTCGTCTAAATCGGTTCTACGGCATGAAAAACACGAATCTGGACTCCATTTTATGATTACTAATAATATTAACCCGTAAAGAGTAGTAATTATACTAATACTATTTCTTAGAAAAATAGAAATGACTTTTTTTCAATTATTTACATTCAATTGTCATTATACTATAGCATACAAGAACGGCCCTTTTCTACTCTTCTTTAAGTGTAAACATTATTTACGTAAACCTCATACTTTTCGAGTTATTTGATAAAACGTGATTCATAGAAGAAAAACATTTTCAAATTTTTAATTACACGAAAATTCGTCTAAATAGGTTCTACTGCATGAGAAACACGAATCTGGACTCCATTTTATGATTACTATAATATTAACCCGTAAAGAGTAGTAGTTATTATATTATTACTATTTCTTAGAAAAATATAAATGACATTTTTTCAATTATTTACATTCAATTGTCATTATACTATAGCTCACAAGAACGGCCGTTTTCTACTCTTCCTTATGTATAAACATTATTTAGGTAAACCTCATACTTTTCGAGTTATTTGATAAAACGTGATTTATAGAAAAACTCCAAGGGGGGGACCCATGTAAATTTCTTGACACTTTTTCAATTTTTTAATTTCACGAAAATTCGTCTAATTAGGTTCTATGGCATGAGAAAAACGAATCTGGACTCCATTTTATGATTACTATAATATTAACCCCGTAAAGAGTAGTAGTTATTATACTATTACTATTTCTTAGAAAAATATAAATGACATTTTTTCAATTATTTACATTCAATTGTCATTATACTATAGCTCACAAGAACGGCCGTTTACTACTCTTCCTTAGGTATAAACATTATTTACGTAAGCCTCATACTTTTCGAGTTATTTGATAAAACGAGATTTATAGAAAAAACTTTCAAATTTTTAATTTCACGAAAATTCGTCTAAATAGGTTCTACGGCATGAGAATCACGAATCTGGACTCCATTTTATGATTACTATAATATTAACCCCGTAAAGACTAGTAGTTATTATACTATTAATATTTCTTAGAAAAATATAAATGACATTTTTTCAAATATTTACATTCAATTGCCATTATACTATAGCTCACAAGAACGGCCGTTTTCTACTCTTCCTTCTGTATAAACATGATTTACGTAAACGTTATACTTTTTGAGTAATTTGATAAAACGTGATTTATAGAAAAACTCAAACCCATGAAAATTTCTTGACACTTTTTCAAATTTTTTATTTCACGAAAATTCGTCTAATTAGGTTCTACGGCATGACAAAAAACTAATCTGGACTCCATTTTATGATTACTATAATATTAACCCGTAAAGAGTAGTAATTATACTATTACTATTTCTTAGAAAAATATAAATGACTTTTTTTCAATTATTTACATTCAATTGTCATTATACTATAGCACACAAGAACGGCCCTTTTCTACTCTTCCTTAAGTGTAAACATTATTTACGTAAACCTCATACTTTTCGAGTTATTTGATAAAACGTGATTTATAGAAGAAAAAAAATTTCAAATTTTTAATTACACGAAAATTCGTCTAAATAGGTTCTACTGCATGAGAAACACGAATCTGGACTCCATTTTATGATTACTATATTATTAACCCGTAAAGAGTAGTAATTATACTATTACTATTTCTTAGAAAAATATAAATGACTTTTTTTCAATTATTTACATTCAATTGTCATTATACTATAGCACACAAGAACGGCCCTTTTCTACTCTTCCTTAAGTGTAAACATTATTTACGTAAACCTCATACTTTTCGAGTTATTTGATAAAGCGTGATTTATAGAAGAAAAAAAATTTCAAATTTTTAATTGCACGAAAATTCGTCTAAATCGGTTCTACGGCATGAAAAACACGAATCTGGACTCCATTTTATGATTACTAATAATATTAACCCGTAAAGAGTAGTAATTATACTAATACTATTTCTTAGAAAAATAGAAATGACTTTTTTTCAATTATTTACATTCAATTGTCATTATACTATAGCATACAAGAACGGCCCTTTTCTACTCTTCTTTAAGTGTAAACATTATTTACGTAAACCTCATACTTTTCGAGTTATTTGATAAAACGTGATTCATAGAAGAAAAACATTTTCAAATTTTTAATTACACGAAAATTCGTCTAAATAGGTTCTACTGCATGAGAAACACGAATCTGGACTCCATTTTATGATTACTATAATATTAACCCGTAAAGAGTAGTAGTTATTATATTATTACTATTTCTTAGAAAAATATAAATGACATTTTTTCAATTATTTACATTCAATTGTCATTATACTATAGCTCACAAGAACGGCCGTTTTCTACTCTTCCTTATGTATAAACATTATTTAGGTAAACCTCATACTTTTCGAGTTATTTGATAAAACGTGATTTATAGAAAAACTCCAAGGGGGGGACCCATGTAAATTTCTTGACACTTTTTCAATTTTTTAATTTCACGAAAATTCGTCTAATTAGGTTCTATGGCATGAGAAAAACGAATCTGGACTCCATTTTATGATTACTATAATATTAACCCCGTAAAGAGTAGTAGTTATTATACTATTACTATTTCTTAGAAAAATATAAATGACATTTTTTCAATTATTTACATTCAATTGTCATTATACTATAGCTCACAAGAACGGCCGTTTACTACTCTTCCTTAGGTATAAACATTATTTACGTAAGCCTCATACTTTTCGAGTTATTTGATAAAACGAGATTTATAGAAAAAACTTTCAAATTTTTAATTTCACGAAAATTCGTCTAAATAGGTTCTACGGCATGAGAATCACGAATCTGGACTCCATTTTATGATTACTATAATATTAACCCCGTAAAGACTAGTAGTTATTATACTATTAATATTTCTTAGAAAAATATAAATGACATTTTTTCAAATATTTACATTCAATTGCCATTATACTATAGCTCACAAGAACGGCCGTTTTCTACTCTTCCTTCTGTATAAACATGATTTACGTAAACGTTATACTTTTTGAGTAATTTGATAAAACGTGATTTATAGAAAAACTCAAACCCATGAAAATTTCTTGACACTTTTTCAAATTTTTTATTTCACGAAAATTCGTCTAATTAGGTTCTACGGCATGACAAAAAACTAATCTGGACTCCATTTTATGATTACTATAATATTAACCCGTAAAGAGTAGTAATTATACTATTACTATTTCTTAGAAAAATATAAATATGACTTTTTTCAATTATTTACATTCAATTGTCATTATACTATAGCTCACAAGAACGGCTGTTTTCTACTCTTCCTTACGTGTAAACATTATTTACTTAAACCTCATACTTTTCGAGTTATTTGATAAAACGTGATTTCTAATAGAAATAACTTTTTCAAATTTTTAATTTCACGAAAATTCGTCTAAATAGGTTCTACGGTATGAGAAACACGAATCTGGACTCCATTTTATGATTACTATAATATTAACCGGTAAAGAGTAGTAGTTATTATACTATTACTATTTCTTAGAAAAATATAAATGTGACATTTTTTCAATTATTTACATTCAATTGTTATTATACTATAGCTCACAATAACGGCCGTTTTCTACTCTTCCTTATTTATAAACATTATTTACGTAAACTTCATACTTTTCGAATTATTTGATAAAACGTGATTTATAGAAAAAAATCAAAATTTCTTGACATTTTTTCAAATTTTTAATTTCCCGAAAATTCGTCTAATTAGGTTCTACGGCATGAGAAACACGAATCTGGACTCCATTTTATGATTACTATAATATTAACCCGTAAAGAGTAGTAATTATACTATTACTATTTCATAGAAAAATATAAATGACTTTTTTCAATTATTTACATTCATTTGTCATTATACTATAGCTCACAAGAACGGCCGTTTACTACGCTTCCTTAAGTGTAAACATTATTTACGTAAACCTCATACTTTTCGAGTTATTTGATAAAACGTGATATATAGAAAAAACTTTTCATATTTATAACTTCACGAAAATTACTCTAAATAGGTTCTACGGCATGAGAAACACGAATCTGGACTCCATTTTATGATTACTATAATATTAACCCGTAGAGTAGTAATTATACTATTACTATTTCTTAGAAAAATATAAATGTGACATTTTTTCAATTATTTACATTCAATTGTCATTATACTATAGCTCACAAGAACGGCCGTTCACTACTCTTCCTTAAGTGTAAACATTATTTACGTAAACCTCATACTTTTCGAGTTATTTGATATAACGTGATTTATAGAAAAAACTTTTTCAAATTTTTAATTTCACGTAAAATCGTCTAAATAGATTCTACGGCATGAGAAACACGAATCTGGACTCCATTTTATGATTACTATAATATTAACCCGTAAAGAGTAGTAATTATACTAATACTATTTCTTAGAAAAATATAAATGTGACTTTTTTTCAATTATTTACATTCAATTGTCATTATACTATAGCATACAAGAACGGCCCTTTTCTACTCTTCTTTAAGTGTAAACATTATTTACGTAAACCTCATACTTTTCGAGTTATTTGATAAAACGTGATTTATAGAAGAAAAAAAATTTCAAATTTTTAATTTCACGAAAATTCGTCTAAATAGGTTCTACGGCATGAGAAACACGAATCTGAACTCCATTTTATGATTATTATAATATTAACCCGTAAAGAGTAGTAATTATACTAATACTATTTCTTAGAAAAATATAAATGTGACTTTTTTTCAATTATTTACATTCAATTGTCATTATACTATAGCATACAAGAACGGCCCCTTTCTATTCTTCCTTAAGTGTAAACATTATCTACGTAAACCTCATACTTTTCGAGTTATTTGATAAAACGTGATTTATAGAAGAAAAAAAAATTCAAATTTTTAATTTCACGAAAATTCGTCTAAATAGGTTCTACGGCATGAAAAACACGAATCTGGACTCCATTTTATGATTACTATAATATTAACCCGTAAAGAGTAGTAATTATACTATTACTATTTCTTAGAAAAATATAAATGACTTTTTTTCAATTATTTACATTCAATTGTCATTATACTATAGCACACAAGAACGGCCCTTTTCTACTCTTCCTTAAGTGTAAACATTATTTACGTAAACCTCATACTTTTCGAGTTATTTGATAAAGCGTGATTTATAGAAGAAAAAAAATTTCAAATTTTTAATTGCACGAAAATTCGTCTAAATCGGTTCTACGGCATGAAAAACACGAATCTGGACTCCATTTTATGATTACTAATAATATTAACCCGTAAAGAGTAGTAATTATACTAATACTATTTCTTAGAAAAATAGAAATGACTTTTTTTCAATTATTTACATTCAATTGTCATTATACTATAGCATACAAGAACGGCCCTTTTCTACTCTTCTTTAAGTGTAAACATTATTTACGTAAACCTCATACTTTTCGAGTTATTTGATAAAACGTGATTCATAGAAGAAAAACATTTTCAAATTTTTAATTACACGAAAATTCGTCTAAATAGGTTCTACTGCATGAGAAACACGAATCTGGACTCCATTTTATGATTACTATAATATTAACCCGTAAAGAGTAGTAGTTATTATATTATTACTATTTCTTAGAAAAATATAAATGACATTTTTTCAATTATTTACATTCAATTGTCATTATACTATAGCTCACAAGAACGGCCGTTTTCTACTCTTCCTTATGTATAAACATTATTTAGGTAAACCTCATACTTTTCGAGTTATTTGATAAAACGTGATTTATAGAAAAACTCCAAGGGGGGGACCCATGTAAATTTCTTGACACTTTTTCAATTTTTTAATTTCACGAAAATTCGTCTAATTAGGTTCTATGGCATGAGAAAAACGAATCTGGACTCCATTTTATGATTACTATAATATTAACCCCGTAAAGAGTAGTAGTTATTATACTATTACTATTTCTTAGAAAAATATAAATGACATTTTTTCAATTATTTACATTCAATTGTCATTATACTATAGCTCACAAGAACGGCCGTTTACTACTCTTCCTTAGGTATAAACATTATTTACGTAAGCCTCATACTTTTCGAGTTATTTGATAAAACGAGATTTATAGAAAAAACTTTCAAATTTTTAATTTCACGAAAATTCGTCTAAATAGGTTCTACGGCATGAGAATCACGAATCTGGACTCCATTTTATGATTACTATAATATTAACCCCGTAAAGACTAGTAGTTATTATACTATTAATATTTCTTAGAAAAATATAAATGACATTTTTTCAAATATTTACATTCAATTGCCATTATACTATAGCTCACAAGAACGGCCGTTTTCTACTCTTCCTTCTGTATAAACATGATTTACGTAAACGTTATACTTTTTGAGTAATTTGATAAAACGTGATTTATAGAAAAACTCAAACCCATGAAAATTTCTTGACACTTTTTCAAATTTTTTATTTCACGAAAATTCGTCTAATTAGGTTCTACGGCATGACAAAAAACTAATCTGGACTCCATTTTATGATTACTATAATATTAACCCGTAAAGAGTAGTAATTATACTATTACTATTTCTTAGAAAAATATAAATGACTTTTTTTCAATTATTTACATTCAATTGTCATTATACTATAGCACACAAGAACGGCCCTTTTCTACTCTTCCTTAAGTGTAAACATTATTTACGTAAACCTCATACTTTTCGAGTTATTTGATAAAACGTGATTTATAGAAGAAAAAAAATTTCAAATTTTTAATTACACGAAAATTCGTCTAAATAGGTTCTACTGCATGAGAAACACGAATCTGGACTCCATTTTATGATTACTATATTATTAACCCGTAAAGAGTAGTAATTATACTATTACTATTTCTTAGAAAAATATAAATGACTTTTTTTCAATTATTTACATTCAATTGTCATTATACTATAGCACACAAGAACGGCCCTTTTCTACTCTTCCTTAAGTGTAAACATTATTTACGTAAACCTCATACTTTTCGAGTTATTTGATAAAGCGTGATTTATAGAAGAAAAAAAATTTCAAATTTTTAATTGCACGAAAATTCGTCTAAATCGGTTCTACGGCATGAAAAACACGAATCTGGACTCCATTTTATGATTACTAATAATATTAACCCGTAAAGAGTAGTAATTATACTAATACTATTTCTTAGAAAAATAGAAATGACTTTTTTTCAATTATTTACATTCAATTGTCATTATACTATAGCATACAAGAACGGCCCTTTTCTACTCTTCTTTAAGTGTAAACATTATTTACGTAAACCTCATACTTTTCGAGTTATTTGATAAAACGTGATTCATAGAAGAAAAACATTTTCAAATTTTTAATTACACGAAAATTCGTCTAAATAGGTTCTACTGCATGAGAAACACGAATCTGGACTCCATTTTATGATTACTATAATATTAACCCGTAAAGAGTAGTAGTTATTATATTATTACTATTTCTTAGAAAAATATAAATGACATTTTTTCAATTATTTACATTCAATTGTCATTATACTATAGCTCACAAGAACGGCCGTTTTCTACTCTTCCTTATGTATAAACATTATTTAGGTAAACCTCATACTTTTCGAGTTATTTGATAAAACGTGATTTATAGAAAAACTCCAAGGGGGGGACCCATGTAAATTTCTTGACACTTTTTCAATTTTTTAATTTCACGAAAATTCGTCTAATTAGGTTCTATGGCATGAGAAAAACGAATCTGGACTCCATTTTATGATTACTATAATATTAACCCCGTAAAGAGTAGTAGTTATTATACTATTACTATTTCTTAGAAAAATATAAATGACATTTTTTCAATTATTTACATTCAATTGTCATTATACTATAGCTCACAAGAACGGCCGTTTACTACTCTTCCTTAGGTATAAACATTATTTACGTAAGCCTCATACTTTTCGAGTTATTTGATAAAACGAGATTTATAGAAAAAACTTTCAAATTTTTAATTTCACGAAAATTCGTCTAAATAGGTTCTACGGCATGAGAATCACGAATCTGGACTCCATTTTATGATTACTATAATATTAACCCCGTAAAGACTAGTAGTTATTATACTATTAATATTTCTTAGAAAAATATAAATGACATTTTTTCAAATATTTACATTCAATTGCCATTATACTATAGCTCACAAGAACGGCCGTTTTCTACTCTTCCTTCTGTATAAACATGATTTACGTAAACGTTATACTTTTTGAGTAATTTGATAAAACGTGATTTATAGAAAAACTCAAACCCATGAAAATTTCTTGACACTTTTTCAAATTTTTTATTTCACGAAAATTCGTCTAATTAGGTTCTACGGCATGACAAAAAACTAATCTGGACTCCATTTTATGATTACTATAATATTAACCCGTAAAGAGTAGTAATTATACTATTACTATTTCTTAGAAAAATATAAATGACTTTTTTTCAATTATTTACATTCAATTGTCATTATACTATAGCACACAAGAACGGCCCTTTTCTACTCTTCCTTAAGTGTAAACATTATTTACGTAAACCTCATACTTTTCGAGTTATTTGATAAAACGTGATTTATAGAAGAAAAAAAATTTCAAATTTTTAATTACACGAAAATTCGTCTAAATAGGTTCTACTGCATGAGAAACACGAATCTGGACTCCATTTTATGATTACTATATTATTAACCCGTAAAGACTAGTAATTATACTATTACTATTTCTTAGAAAAATATAAATGTGACTTTTTTTCAATTATTTACATTCAATTGTCATTATACTATAGCACACAAGAACGGCCCTTTTCTACTCTTCCTTAAGTGTAAACATTATTTACGTAAACCTCATACTTTTCGAGTTATTTGATAAAGCGTGATTTATAGAAGAAAAAAAATTTCAAATTTTTAATTGCACGAAAATTCGTCTAAATCGGTTCTACGGCATGAAAAACACGAATCTGGACTCCATTTTATGATTACTAATAATATTAACCCGTAAAGAGTAGTAATTATACTAATACTATTTCTTAGAAAAATAGAAATGACTTTTTTTCAATTATTTACATTCAATTGTCATTATACTATAGCATACAAGAACGGCCCTTTTCTACTCTTCTTTAAGTGTAAACATTATTTACGTAAACCTCATACTTTTCGAGTTATTTGATAAAACGTGATTTATAGAAGAAAAATATTTTCAAATTTTTAATTACACGAAAATTCGTCTAAATAGGTTCTACTGCATGAGAAACACGAATCTGGACTCCATTTTATGATTACTATAATATTAACCCGTAAAGAGTAGTAGTTATTATATTATTACTATTTCTTAGAAAAATATAAATGACATTTTTTCAATTATTTACATTCAATTGTCATTATACTATAGCTCACAAGAACGGCCGTTTTCTACTCTTCCTTATGTATAAACATTATTTAGGTAAACCTCATACTTTTCGAGTTATTTGATAAAACGTGATTTATAGAAAAACTCCAAGGGGGGGACCCATGTAAATTTCTTGACACTTTTTCAATTTTTTAATTTCACGAAAATTCGTCTAATTAGGTTCTACGGCATGAGAAAAACGAATCTGGACTCCATTTTATGATTACTATAATATTAACCCCGTAAAGAGTAGTAGTTATTATACTATTACTATTTCTTAGAAAAATATAAATGACATTTTTTCAATTATTTACATTCAATTGTCATTATACTATAGCTCACAAGAACGGCCGTTTACTACTCTTCCTTAGGTATAAACATTATTTACGTAAACCTCATACTTTTCGAGTTATTTGATAAAACGAGATTTATAGAAAAAACTTTCAAATTTTTAATTTCACGAAAATTCGTCTAAATAGGTTCTACGGCATGAGAATCACGAATCTGGACTCCATTTTATGATTACTATAATATTAACCCCGTAAAGACTAGTAGTTATTATACTATTAATATTTCTTAGAAAAATATAAATGACATTTTTTCAAATATTTACATTCAATTGTCATTATACTATAGCTCACAAGAACGGCCGTTTTCTACTCTTCCTTCTGTATAAACATGATTTACGTAAACGTTATACTTTTTGAGTAATTTGATAAAACGTGATTTATAGAAAAACTCAAACCCATGAAAATTTCTTGACACTTTTTCAAATTTTTTATTTCACGAAAATTCGTCTAATTAGGTTCTACGGCATGAGAAAAAACTAATCTGGACTCCATTTTATGATTACTATAATATTAACCCGTAAAGAGTAGTAATTATACTATTACTATTTCTTAGAAAAATATAAATGACTTTTTTTCAATTATTTACATTCAATTGTCATTATACTATAGCACACAAGAACGGCCCTTTTCTACTCTTCCTTAAGTGTAAACATTATTTACGTAAACCTCATACTTTTCGAGTTATTTGATAAAACGAGATTTATAGAAAAAACTTTCAAATTTTTAATTTCACGAAAATTCGTCTAAATAGGTTCTACGGCATGAGAATCACGAATCTGGACTCCATTTTATGATTACTATAATATTAACCCCGTAAAGACTAGTAGTTATTATACTATTAATATTTCTTAGAAAAATATAAATGACATTTTTTCAAATATTTACATTCAATTGTCATTATACTATAGCTCACAAGAACGGCCGTTTTCTACTCTTCCTTCTGTATAAACATGATTTACGTAAACGTTATACTTTTTGAGTAATTTGATAAAACGTGATTTATAGAAAATTTCTTGACTTTTTCAAATTTTTTATTTCACGAAAATTCTATGGCATGAGAAAAAACTAATCTGGACTCCATTTTATGATTACTATAATATTAACCCGTAAAGAGTAGTAATTATACTATTACTATTTCTTAGAAAAATATAAATGACTTTTTTTCAATTATTTACATTCAATTGTCATTATACTATAGCACACAAGAACGGCCCTTTTCTACTCTTCCTTAAGTGTAAACATTATTTACGTAAACCTCATACTTTTCGAGTTATTTGATAAAACGTGATTTATAGAAGAAAAAAAATTTCAAATTTTTAATTACACGAAAATTCGTCTAAATAGGTTCTACTGCATGAGAAACACGAATCTGGACTCCATTTTATGATTACTATATTATTAACCCGTAAAGAGTAGTAATTATACTATTACTATTTCTTAGAAAAATATAAATGACTTTTTTTCAATTATTTACATTCAATTGTCATTATACTATAGCACACAAGAACGGCCCTTTTCTACTCTTCCTTAAGTGTAAACATTATTTACGTAAACCTCATACTTTTCGAGTTATTTGATAAAGCGTGATTTATAGAAGAAAAAAAATTTCAAATTTTTAATTGCACGAAAATTCGTCTAAATCGGTTCTACGGCATGAAAAACACGAATCTGGACTCCATTTTATGATTACTAATAATATTAACCCGTAAAGAGTAGTAATTATACTAATACTATTTCTTAGAAAAATAGAAATGACTTTTTCAATTATTTACATTCAATTGTCATTATACTATAGCATACAAGAACGGCCCTTTTCTACTCTTCTTTAAGTGTAAACATTATTTACGTAAACCTCATACTTTTCGAGTTATTTGATAAAACGTGATTCATAGAAGAAAAACATTTTCAAATTTTTAATTACACGAAAATTCGTCTAAATAGGTTCTACTGCATGAGAAACACGAATCTGGACTCCATTTTATGATTACTATAATATTAACCCGTAAAGAGTAGTAGTTATTATATTATTACTATTTCTTAGAAAAATATAAATGACATTTTTTCAATTATTTACATTCAATTGTCATTATACTATAGCTCACAAGAACGGCCGTTTTCTACTCTTCCTTATGTATAAACATTATTTAGGTAAACCTCATACTTTTCGAGTTATTTGATAAAACGTGATTTATAGAAAAACTCCAAGGGGGGGACCCATGTAAATTTCTTGACACTTTTTCAATTTTTTAATTTCACGAAAATTCGTCTAATTAGGTTCTATGGCATGAGAAAAACGAATCTGGACTCCATTTTATGATTACTATAATATTAACCCCGTAAAGAGTAGTAGTTATTATACTATTACTATTTCTTAGAAAAATATAAATGACATTTTTTCAATTATTTACATTCAATTGTCATTATACTATAGCTCACAAGAACGGCCGTTTACTACTCTTCCTTAGGTATAAACATTATTTACGTAAGCCTCATACTTTTCGAGTTATTTGATAAAACGAGATTTATAGAAAAAACTTTCAAATTTTTAATTTCACGAAAATTCGTCTAAATAGGTTCTACGGCATGAGAATCACGAATCTGGACTCCATTTTATGATTACTATAATATTAACCCCGTAAAGACTAGTAGTTATTATACTATTAATATTTCTTAGAAAAATATAAATGACATTTTTTCAAATATTTACATTCAATTGCCATTATACTATAGCTCACAAGAACGGCCGTTTTCTACTCTTCCTTCTGTATAAACATGATTTACGTAAACGTTATACTTTTTGAGTAATTTGATAAAACGTGATTTATAGAAAAACTCAAACCCATGAAAATTTCTTGACACTTTTTCAAATTTTTTATTTCACGAAAATTCGTCTAATTAGGTTCTACGGCATGAGAAAAAACTAATCTGGACTCCATTTTATGATTACTATAATATTAACCCCGTAAAGAGTAGTAATTATACTATTACTATTTCTTAGAAAAATATAAATGACTTTTTTTCAATTATTTACATTCAATTGTCATTATACTATAGCACACAAGAACGGCCCTTTTCTACTCTTCCTTAAGTGTAAACATTATTTACGTAAACCTCATACTTTTCGAGTTATTTGATAAAACGAGATTTATAGAAAAAACTTTCAAATTTTTAATTTCACGAAAATTCGTCTAAATAGGTTCTACGGCATGAGAATCACGAATCTGGACTCCATTTTATGATTACTATAATATTAACCCCGTAAAGACTAGTAGTTATTATACTATTAATATTTCTTAGAAAAATATAAATGACATTTTTTCAAATATTTACATTCAATTGTCATTATACTATAGCTCACAAGAACGGCCGTTTTCTACTCTTCCTTCTGTATAAACATGATTTACGTAAACGTTATACTTTTTGAGTAATTTGATAAAACGTGATTTATAGAAAATTTCTTGACTTTTTCAAATTTTTTATTTCACGAAAATTCTATGGCATGAGAAAAAACTAATCTGGACTCCATTTTATGATTACTATAATATTAACCCGTAAAGAGTAGTAATTATACTATTACTATTTCTTAGAAAAATATAAATGACTTTTTTTCAATTATTTACATTCAATTGTCATTATACTATAGCACACAAGAACGGCCCTTTTCTACTCTTCCTTAAGTGTAAACATTATTTACGTAAACCTCATACTTTTCGAGTTATTTGATAAAACGTGATTTATAGAAGAAAAAAAATTTCAAATTTTTAATTACACGAAAATTCGTCTAAATAGGTTCTACTGCATGAGAAACACGAATCTGGACTCCATTTTATGATTACTATATTATTAACCCGTAAAGAGTAGTAATTATACTATTACTATTTCTTAGAAAAATATAAATGACTTTTTTTCAATTATTTACATTCAATTGTCATTATACTATAGCACACAAGAACGGCCCTTTTCTACTCTTCCTTAAGTGTAAACATTATTTACGTAAACCTCATACTTTTCGAGTTATTTGATAAAGCGTGATTTATAGAAGAAAAAAAATTTCAAATTTTTAATTGCACGAAAATTCGTCTAAATCGGTTCTACGGCATGAAAAACACGAATCTGGACTCCATTTTATGATTACTAATAATATTAACCCGTAAAGAGTAGTAATTATACTAATACTATTTCTTAGAAAAATAGAAATGACTTTTTTTCAATTATTTACATTCAATTGTCATTATACTATAGCATACAAGAACGGCCCTTTTCTACTCTTCTTTAAGTGTAAACATTATTTACGTAAACCTCATACTTTTCGAGTTATTTGATAAAACGTGATTCATAGAAGAAAAACATTTTCAAATTTTTAATTACACGAAAATTCGTCTAAATAGGTTCTACTGCATGAGAAACACGAATCTGGACTCCATTTTATGATTACTATAATATTAACCCGTAAAGAGTAGTAGTTATTATATTATTACTATTTCTTAGAAAAATATAAATGACATTTTTTCAATTATTTACATTCAATTGTCATTATACTATAGCTCACAAGAACGGCCGTTTTCTACTCTTCCTTATGTATAAACATTATTTAGGTAAACCTCATACTTTTCGAGTTATTTGATAAAACGTGATTTATAGAAAAACTCCAAGGGGGGGACCCATGTAAATTTCTTGACACTTTTTCAATTTTTTAATTTCACGAAAATTCGTCTAATTAGGTTCTATGGCATGAGAAAAACGAATCTGGACTCCATTTTATGATTACTATAATATTAACCCCGTAAAGAGTAGTAGTTATTATACTATTACTATTTCTTAGAAAAATATAAATGACATTTTTTCAATTATTTACATTCAATTGTCATTATACTATAGCTCACAAGAACGGCCGTTTACTACTCTTCCTTAGGTATAAACATTATTTACGTAAGCCTCATACTTTTCGAGTTATTTGATAAAACGAGATTTATAGAAAAAACTTTCAAATTTTTAATTTCACGAAAATTCGTCTAAATAGGTTCTACGGCATGAGAATCACGAATCTGGACTCCATTTTATGATTACTATAATATTAACCCCGTAAAGACTAGTAGTTATTATACTATTAATATTTCTTAGAAAAATATAAATGACATTTTTTCAAATATTTACATTCAATTGCCATTATACTATAGCTCACAAGAACGGCCGTTTTCTACTCTTCCTTCTGTATAAACATGATTTACGTAAACGTTATACTTTTTGAGTAATTTGATAAAACGTGATTTATAGAAAAACTCAAACCCATGAAAATTTCTTGACACTTTTTCAAATTTTTTATTTCACGAAAATTCGTCTAATTAGGTTCTACGGCATGACAAAAAACTAATCTGGACTCCATTTTATGATTACTATAATATTAACCCGTAAAGAGTAGTAATTATACTATTACTATTTCTTAGAAAAATATAAATGACTTTTTTTCAATTATTTACATTCAATTGTCATTATACTATAGCACACAAGAACGGCCCTTTTCTACTCTTCCTTAAGTGTAAACATTATTTACGTAAACCTCATACTTTTCGAGTTATTTGATAAAACGTGATTTATAGAAGAAAAAAAATTTCAAATTTTTAATTACACGAAAATTCGTCTAAATAGGTTCTACTGCATGAGAAACACGAATCTGGACTCCATTTTATGATTACTATATTATTAACCCGTAAAGAGTAGTAATTATACTATTACTATTTCTTAGAAAAATATAAATGACTTTTTTTCAATTATTTACATTCAATTGTCATTATACTATAGCACACAAGAACGGCCCTTTTCTACTCTTCCTTAAGTGTAAACATTATTTACGTAAACCTCATACTTTTCGAGTTATTTGATAAAGCGTGATTTATAGAAGAAAAAAAATTTCAAATTTTTAATTGCACGAAAATTCGTCTAAATCGGTTCTACGGCATGAAAAACACGAATCTGGACTCCATTTTATGATTACTAATAATATTAACCCGTAAAGAGTAGTAATTATACTAATACTATTTCTTAGAAAAATAGAAATGACTTTTTTTCAATTATTTACATTCAATTGTCATTATACTATAGCATACAAGAACGGCCCTTTTCTACTCTTCTTTAAGTGTAAACATTATTTACGTAAACCTCATACTTTTCGAGTTATTTGATAAAACGTGATTCATAGAAGAAAAACATTTTCAAATTTTTAATTACACGAAAATTCGTCTAAATAGGTTCTACTGCATGAGAAACACGAATCTGGACTCCATTTTATGATTACTATAATATTAACCCGTAAAGAGTAGTAGTTATTATATTATTACTATTTCTTAGAAAAATATAAATGACATTTTTTCAATTATTTACATTCAATTGTCATTATACTATAGCTCACAAGAACGGCCGTTTTCTACTCTTCCTTATGTATAAACATTATTTAGGTAAACCTCATACTTTTCGAGTTATTTGATAAAACGTGATTTATAGAAAAACTCCAAGGGGGGGACCCATGTAAATTTCTTGACACTTTTTCAATTTTTTAATTTCACGAAAATTCGTCTAATTAGGTTCTATGGCATGAGAAAAACGAATCTGGACTCCATTTTATGATTACTATAATATTAACCCCGTAAAGAGTAGTAGTTATTATACTATTACTATTTCTTAGAAAAATATAAATGACATTTTTTCAATTATTTACATTCAATTGTCATTATACTATAGCTCACAAGAACGGCCGTTTACTACTCTTCCTTAGGTATAAACATTATTTACGTAAGCCTCATACTTTTCGAGTTATTTGATAAAACGAGATTTATAGAAAAAACTTTCAAATTTTTAATTTCACGAAAATTCGTCTAAATAGGTTCTACGGCATGAGAATCACGAATCTGGACTCCATTTTATGATTACTATAATATTAACCCCGTAAAGACTAGTAGTTATTATACTATTAATATTTCTTAGAAAAATATAAATGACATTTTTTCAAATATTTACATTCAATTGCCATTATACTATAGCTCACAAGAACGGCCGTTTTCTACTCTTCCTTCTGTATAAACATGATTTACGTAAACGTTATACTTTTTGAGTAATTTGATAAAACGTGATTTATAGAAAAACTCAAACCCATGAAAATTTCTTGACACTTTTTCAAATTTTTTATTTCACGAAAATTCGTCTAATTAGGTTCTACGGCATGACAAAAAACTAATCTGGACTCCATTTTATGATTACTATAATATTAACCCGTAAAGAGTAGTAATTATACTATTACTATTTCTTAGAAAAATATAAATGACTTTTTTTCAATTATTTACATTCAATTGTCATTATACTATAGCACACAAGAACGGCCCTTTTCTACTCTTCCTTAAGTGTAAACATTATTTACGTAAACCTCATACTTTTCGAGTTATTTGATAAAACGTGATTTATAGAAGAAAAAAAATTTCAAATTTTTAATTACACGAAAATTCGTCTAAATAGGTTCTACTGCATGAGAAACACGAATCTGGACTCCATTTTATGATTACTATATTATTAACCCGTAAAGAGTAGTAATTATACTATTACTATTTCTTAGAAAAATATAAATGACTTTTTTTCAATTATTTACATTCAATTGTCATTATACTATAGCACACAAGAACGGCCCTTTTCTACTCTTCCTTAAGTGTAAACATTATTTACGTAAACCTCATACTTTTCGAGTTATTTGATAAAGCGTGATTTATAGAAGAAAAAAAATTTCAAATTTTTAATTGCACGAAAATTCGTCTAAATCGGTTCTACGGCATGAAAAACACGAATCTGGACTCCATTTTATGATTACTAATAATATTAACCCGTAAAGAGTAGTAATTATACTAATACTATTTCTTAGAAAAATAGAAATGACTTTTTTTCAATTATTTACATTCAATTGTCATTATACTATAGCATACAAGAACGGCCCTTTTCTACTCTTCTTTAAGTGTAAACATTATTTACGTAAACCTCATACTTTTCGAGTTATTTGATAAAACGTGATTCATAGAAGAAAAACATTTTCAAATTTTTAATTACACGAAAATTCGTCTAAATAGGTTCTACTGCATGAGAAACACGAATCTGGACTCCATTTTATGATTACTATAATATTAACCCGTAAAGAGTAGTAGTTATTATATTATTACTATTTCTTAGAAAAATATAAATGACATTTTTTCAATTATTTACATTCAATTGTCATTATACTATAGCTCACAAGAACGGCCGTTTTCTACTCTTCCTTATGTATAAACATTATTTAGGTAAACCTCATACTTTTCGAGTTATTTGATAAAACGTGATTTATAGAAAAACTCCAAGGGGGGGACCCATGTAAATTTCTTGACACTTTTTCAATTTTTTAATTTCACGAAAATTCGTCTAATTAGGTTCTATGGCATGAGAAAAACGAATCTGGACTCCATTTTATGATTACTATAATATTAACCCCGTAAAGAGTAGTAGTTATTATACTATTACTATTTCTTAGAAAAATATAAATGACATTTTTTCAATTATTTACATTCAATTGTCATTATACTATAGCTCACAAGAACGGCCGTTTACTACTCTTCCTTAGGTATAAACATTATTTACGTAAGCCTCATACTTTTCGAGTTATTTGATAAAACGAGATTTATAGAAAAAACTTTCAAATTTTTAATTTCACGAAAATTCGTCTAAATAGGTTCTACGGCATGAGAATCACGAATCTGGACTCCATTTTATGATTACTATAATATTAACCCCGTAAAGACTAGTAGTTATTATACTATTAATATTTCTTAGAAAAATATAAATGACATTTTTTCAAATATTTACATTCAATTGCCATTATACTATAGCTCACAAGAACGGCCGTTTTCTACTCTTCCTTCTGTATAAACATGATTTACGTAAACGTTATACTTTTTGAGTAATTTGATAAAACGTGATTTATAGAAAAACTCAAACCCATGAAAATTTCTTGACACTTTTTCAAATTTTTTATTTCACGAAAATTCGTCTAATTAGGTTCTACGGCATGACAAAAAACTAATCTGGACTCCATTTTATGATTACTATAATATTAACCCGTAAAGAGTAGTAATTATACTATTACTATTTCTTAGAAAAATATAAATATGACTTTTTTCAATTATTTACATTCAATTGTCATTATACTATAGCTCACAAGAACGGCTGTTTTCTACTCTTCCTTACGTGTAAACATTATTTACTTAAACCTCATACTTTTCGAGTTATTTGATAAAACGTGATTTCTAATAGAAATAACTTTTTCAAATTTTTAATTTCACGAAAATTCGTCTAAATAGGTTCTACGGTATGAGAAACACGAATCTGGACTCCATTTTATGATTACTATAATATTAACCGGTAAAGAGTAGTAGTTATTATACTATTACTATTTCTTAGAAAAATATAAATGTGACATTTTTTCAATTATTTACATTCAATTGTTATTATACTATAGCTCACAATAACGGCCGTTTTCTACTCTTCCTTATTTATAAACATTATTTACGTAAACTTCATACTTTTCGAATTATTTGATAAAACGTGATTTATAGAAAAAAATCAAAATTTCTTGACATTTTTTCAAATTTTTAATTTCCCGAAAATTCGTCTAATTAGGTTCTACGGCATGAGAAACACGAATCTGGACTCCATTTTATGATTACTATAATATTAACCCGTAAAGAGTAGTAATTATACTATTACTATTTCATAGAAAAATATAAATGACTTTTTTCAATTATTTACATTCATTTGTCATTATACTATAGCTCACAAGAACGGCCGTTTACTACGCTTCCTTAAGTGTAAACATTATTTACGTAAACCTCATACTTTTCGAGTTATTTGATAAAACGTGATATATAGAAAAAACTTTTCATATTTATAACTTCACGAAAATTACTCTAAATAGGTTCTACGGCATGAGAAACACGAATCTGGACTCCATTTTATGATTACTATAATATTAACCCGTAGAGTAGTAATTATACTATTACTATTTCTTAGAAAAATATAAATGTGACATTTTTTCAATTATTTACATTCAATTGTCATTATACTATAGCTCACAAGAACGGCCGTTCACTACTCTTCCTTAAGTGTAAACATTATTTACGTAAACCTCATACTTTTCGAGTTATTTGATATAACGTGATTTATAGAAAAAACTTTTTCAAATTTTTAATTTCACGTAAAATCGTCTAAATAGATTCTACGGCATGAGAAACACGAATCTGGACTCCATTTTATGATTACTATAATATTAACCCGTAAAGAGTAGTAATTATACTAATACTATTTCTTAGAAAAATATAAATGTGACTTTTTTTCAATTATTTACATTCAATTGTCATTATACTATAGCATACAAGAACGGCCCTTTTCTACTCTTCTTTAAGTGTAAACATTATTTACGTAAACCTCATACTTTTCGAGTTATTTGATAAAACGTGATTTATAGAAGAAAAAAAATTTCAAATTTTTAATTTCACGAAAATTCGTCTAAATAGGTTCTACGGCATGAGAAACACGAATCTGAACTCCATTTTATGATTATTATAATATTAACCCGTAAAGAGTAGTAATTATACTAATACTATTTCTTAGAAAAATATAAATGTGACTTTTTTTCAATTATTTACATTCAATTGTCATTATACTATAGCATACAAGAACGGCCCCTTTCTATTCTTCCTTAAGTGTAAACATTATCTACGTAAACCTCATACTTTTCGAGTTATTTGATAAAACGTGATTTATAGAAGAAAAAAAAATTCAAATTTTTAATTTCACGAAAATTCGTCTAAATAGGTTCTACGGCATGAAAAACACGAATCTGGACTCCATTTTATGATTACTATAATATTAACCCGTAAAGAGTAGTAATTATACTATTACTATTTCTTAGAAAAATATAAATGACTTTTTTTCAATTATTTACATTCAATTGTCATTATACTATAGCACACAAGAACGGCCCTTTTCTACTCTTCCTTAAGTGTAAACATTATTTACGTAAACCTCATACTTTTCGAGTTATTTGATAAAACGTGATTTATAGAAGAAAAAAAATTTCAAAATTTTAATTACACGAAAATTCGTCTAAATAGGTTCTACTGCATGAGAAACACGAATCTGGACTCCATTTTATGATTACTATATTATTAACCCGTAAAGACTAGTAATTATACTATTACTATTTCTTAGAAAAATATAAATGTGACTTTTTTTCAATTATTTACATTCAATTGTCATTATACTATAGCACACAAGAACGGCCCTTTTCTACTCTTCCTTAAGTGTAAACATTATTTACGTAAACCTCATACTTTTCGAGTTATTTGATAAAGCGTGATTTATAGAAGAAAAAAAATTTCAAATTTTTAATTGCACGAAAATTCGTCTAAATCGGTTCTACGGCATGAAAAACACGAATCTGGACTCCATTTTATGATTACTAATAATATTAACCCGTAAAGAGTAGTAATTATACTAATACTATTTCTTAGAAAAATAGAAATGACTTTTTTTCAATTATTTACATTCAATTGTCATTATACTATAGCATACAAGAACGGCCCTTTTCTACTCTTCTTTAAGTGTAAACATTATTTACGTAAACCTCATACTTTTCGAGTTATTTGATAAAACGTGATTTATAGAAGAAAAATATTTTCAAATTTTTAATTACACGAAAATTCGTCTAAATAGGTTCTACTGCATGAGAAACACGAATCTGGACTCCATTTTATGATTACTATAATATTAACCCGTAAAGAGTAGTAGTTATTATATTATTACTATTTCTTAGAAAAATATAAATGACATTTTTTCAATTATTTACATTCAATTGTCATTATACTATAGCTCACAAGAACGGCCGTTTTCTACTCTTCCTTATGTATAAACATTATTTAGGTAAACCTCATACTTTTCGAGTTATTTGATAAAACGTGATTTATAGAAAAACTCCAAGGGGGGGACCCATGTAAATTTCTTGACACTTTTTCAATTTTTTAATTTCACGAAAATTCGTCTAATTAGGTTCTACGGCATGAGAAAAACGAATCTGGACTCCATTTTATGATTACTATAATATTAACCCCGTAAAGAGTAGTAGTTATTATACTATTACTATTTCTTAGAAAAATATAAATGACATTTTTTCAATTATTTACATTCAATTGTCATTATACTATAGCTCACAAGAACGGCCGTTTACTACTCTTCCTTAGGTATAAACATTATTTACGTAAACCTCATACTTTTCGAGTTATTTGATAAAACGAGATTTATAGAAAAAACTTTCAAATTTTTAATTTCACGAAAATTCGTCTAAATAGGTTCTACGGCATGAGAATCACGAATCTGGACTCCATTTTATGATTACTATAATATTAACCCCGTAAAGACTAGTAGTTATTATACTATTAATATTTCTTAGAAAAATATAAATGACATTTTTTCAAATATTTACATTCAATTGTCATTATACTATAGCTCACAAGAACGGCCGTTTTCTACTCTTCCTTCTGTATAAACATGATTTACGTAAACGTTATACTTTTTGAGTAATTTGATAAAACGTGATTTATAGAAAAACTCAAACCCATGAAAATTTCTTGACACTTTTTCAAATTTTTTATTTCACGAAAATTCGTCTAATTAGGTTCTACGGCATGAGAAAAAACTAATCTGGACTCCATTTTATGATTACTATAATATTAACCCGTAAAGAGTAGTAATTATACTATTACTATTTCTTAGAAAAATATAAATGACTTTTTTTCAATTATTTACATTCAATTGTCATTATACTATAGCACACAAGAACGGCCCTTTTCTACTCTTCCTTAAGTGTAAACATTATTTACGTAAACCTCATACTTTTCGAGTTATTTGATAAAACGAGATTTATAGAAAAAACTTTCAAATTTTTAATTTCACGAAAATTCGTCTAAATAGGTTCTACGGCATGAGAATCACGAATCTGGACTCCATTTTATGATTACTATAATATTAACCCCGTAAAGACTAGTAGTTATTATACTATTAATATTTCTTAGAAAAATATAAATGACATTTTTTCAAATATTTACATTCAATTGTCATTATACTATAGCTCACAAGAACGGCCGTTTTCTACTCTTCCTTCTGTATAAACATGATTTACGTAAACGTTATACTTTTTGAGTAATTTGATAAAACGTGATTTATAGAAAATTTCTTGACTTTTTCAAATTTTTTATTTCACGAAAATTCTATGGCATGAGAAAAAACTAATCTGGACTCCATTTTATGATTACTATAATATTAACCCGTAAAGAGTAGTAATTATACTATTACTATTTCTTAGAAAAATATAAATGACTTTTTTTCAATTATTTACATTCAATTGTCATTATACTATAGCACACAAGAACGGCCCTTTTCTACTCTTCCTTAAGTGTAAACATTATTTACGTAAACCTCATACTTTTCGAGTTATTTGATAAAACGTGATTTATAGAAGAAAAAAAATTTCAAATTTTTAATTACACGAAAATTCGTCTAAATAGGTTCTACTGCATGAGAAACACGAATCTGGACTCCATTTTATGATTACTATATTATTAACCCGTAAAGAGTAGTAATTATACTATTACTATTTCTTAGAAAAATATAAATGACTTTTTTTCAATTATTTACATTCAATTGTCATTATACTATAGCACACAAGAACGGCCCTTTTCTACTCTTCCTTAAGTGTAAACATTATTTACGTAAACCTCATACTTTTCGAGTTATTTGATAAAGCGTGATTTATAGAAGAAAAAAAATTTCAAATTTTTAATTGCACGAAAATTCGTCTAAATCGGTTCTACGGCATGAAAAACACGAATCTGGACTCCATTTTATGATTACTAATAATATTAACCCGTAAAGAGTAGTAATTATACTAATACTATTTCTTAGAAAAATAGAAATGACTTTTTCAATTATTTACATTCAATTGTCATTATACTATAGCATACAAGAACGGCCCTTTTCTACTCTTCTTTAAGTGTAAACATTATTTACGTAAACCTCATACTTTTCGAGTTATTTGATAAAACGTGATTCATAGAAGAAAAACATTTTCAAATTTTTAATTACACGAAAATTCGTCTAAATAGGTTCTACTGCATGAGAAACACGAATCTGGACTCCATTTTATGATTACTATAATATTAACCCGTAAAGAGTAGTAGTTATTATATTATTACTATTTCTTAGAAAAATATAAATGACATTTTTTCAATTATTTACATTCAATTGTCATTATACTATAGCTCACAAGAACGGCCGTTTTCTACTCTTCCTTATGTATAAACATTATTTAGGTAAACCTCATACTTTTCGAGTTATTTGATAAAACGTGATTTATAGAAAAACTCCAAGGGGGGGACCCATGTAAATTTCTTGACACTTTTTCAATTTTTTAATTTCACGAAAATTCGTCTAATTAGGTTCTATGGCATGAGAAAAACGAATCTGGACTCCATTTTATGATTACTATAATATTAACCCCGTAAAGAGTAGTAGTTATTATACTATTACTATTTCTTAGAAAAATATAAATGACATTTTTTCAATTATTTACATTCAATTGTCATTATACTATAGCTCACAAGAACGGCCGTTTACTACTCTTCCTTAGGTATAAACATTATTTACGTAAGCCTCATACTTTTCGAGTTATTTGATAAAACGAGATTTATAGAAAAAACTTTCAAATTTTTAATTTCACGAAAATTCGTCTAAATAGGTTCTACGGCATGAGAATCACGAATCTGGACTCCATTTTATGATTACTATAATATTAACCCCGTAAAGACTAGTAGTTATTATACTATTAATATTTCTTAGAAAAATATAAATGACATTTTTTCAAATATTTACATTCAATTGCCATTATACTATAGCTCACAAGAACGGCCGTTTTCTACTCTTCCTTCTGTATAAACATGATTTACGTAAACGTTATACTTTTTGAGTAATTTGATAAAACGTGATTTATAGAAAAACTCAAACCCATGAAAATTTCTTGACACTTTTTCAAATTTTTTATTTCACGAAAATTCGTCTAATTAGGTTCTACGGCATGAGAAAAAACTAATCTGGACTCCATTTTATGATTACTATAATATTAACCCCGTAAAGAGTAGTAATTATACTATTACTATTTCTTAGAAAAATATAAATGACTTTTTTTCAATTATTTACATTCAATTGTCATTATACTATAGCACACAAGAACGGCCCTTTTCTACTCTTCCTTAAGTGTAAACATTATTTACGTAAACCTCATACTTTTCGAGTTATTTGATAAAACGAGATTTATAGAAAAAACTTTCAAATTTTTAATTTCACGAAAATTCGTCTAAATAGGTTCTACGGCATGAGAATCACGAATCTGGACTCCATTTTATGATTACTATAATATTAACCCCGTAAAGACTAGTAGTTATTATACTATTAATATTTCTTAGAAAAATATAAATGACATTTTTTCAAATATTTACATTCAATTGTCATTATACTATAGCTCACAAGAACGGCCGTTTTCTACTCTTCCTTCTGTATAAACATGATTTACGTAAACGTTATACTTTTTGAGTAATTTGATAAAACGTGATTTATAGAAAATTTCTTGACTTTTTCAAATTTTTTATTTCACGAAAATTCTATGGCATGAGAAAAAACTAATCTGGACTCCATTTTATGATTACTATAATATTAACCCGTAAAGAGTAGTAATTATACTATTACTATTTCTTAGAAAAATATAAATGACTTTTTTTCAATTATTTACATTCAATTGTCATTATACTATAGCACACAAGAACGGCCCTTTTCTACTCTTCCTTAAGTGTAAACATTATTTACGTAAACCTCATACTTTTCGAGTTATTTGATAAAACGTGATTTATAGAAGAAAAAAATTTTCAAATTTTTAATTACACGAAAATTCGTCTAAAGAGGTTCTACTGCATGAGAAACACGAATCTGGACTCCATTTTATGATTACTATATTATTAACCCGTAAAGAGTAGTAATTATACTATTACTATTTCTTAGAAAAATATAAATGACTTTTTTTCAATTATTTACATTCAATTGTCATTATACTATAGCACACAAGAACGGCCCTTTTCTACTCTTCCTTAAGTGTAAACATTATTTACGTAAACCTCATACTTTTCGAGTTATTTCATAAAGCGTGATTTATAGAAGAAAAAAAATTTCAAATTTTTAATTGCACGAAAATTCGTCTAAATCGGTTCTACGGCATGAAAAACACGAATCTGGACTCCATTTTATGATTACTAATAATATTAACCCGTAAAGAGTAGTAATTATACTAATACTATTTCTTAGAAAAATAGAAATGACTTTTTTTCAATTATTTACATTCAATTGTCATTATACTATAGCATACAAGAACGGCCCTTTTCTACTCTTCTTTAAGTGTAAACATTATTTACGTAAACCTCATACTTTTCGAGTTATTTGATAAAACGTGATTCATAGAAGAAAAACATTTTCAAATTTTTAATTACACGAAAATTCGTCTAAATAGGTTCTACTGCATGAGAAACACGAATCTGGACTCCATTTTATGATTACTATAATATTAACCCGTAAAGAGTAGTAGTTATTATATTATTACTATTTCTTAGAAAAATATAAATGACATTTTTTCAATTATTTACATTCAATTGTCATTATACTATAGCTCACAAGAACGGCCGTTTTCTACTCTTCCTTATGTATAAACATTATTTAGGTAAACCTCATACTTTTCGAGTTATTTGATAAAACGTGATTTATAGAAAAACTCCAAGGGGGGGACCCATGTAAATTTCTTGACACTTTTTCAATTTTTTAATTTCACGAAAATTCGTCTAATTAGGTTCTATGGCATGAGAAAAACGAATCTGGACTCCATTTTATGATTACTATAATATTAACCCCGTAAAGAGTAGTAGTTATTATACTATTACTATTTCTTAGAAAAATATAAATGACATTTTTTCAATTATTTACATTCAATTGTCATTATACTATAGCTCACAAGAACGGCCGTTTACTACTCTTCCTTAGGTATAAACATTATTTACGTAAGCCTCATACTTTTCGAGTTATTTGATAAAACGAGATTTATAGAAAAAACTTTCAAATTTTTAATTTCACGAAAATTCGTCTAAATAGGTTCTACGGCATGAGAATCACGAATCTGGACTCCATTTTATGATTACTATAATATTAACCCCGTAAAGACTAGTAGTTATTATACTATTAATATTTCTTAGAAAAATATAAATGACATTTTTTCAAATATTTACATTCAATTGCCATTATACTATAGCTCACAAGAACGGCCGTTTTCTACTCTTCCTTCTGTATAAACATGATTTACGTAAACGTTATACTTTTTGAGTAATTTGATAAAACGTGATTTATAGAAAAACTCAAACCCATGAAAATTTCTTGACACTTTTTCAAATTTTTTATTTCACGAAAATTCGTCTAATTAGGTTCTACGGCATGACAAAAAACTAATCTGGACTCCATTTTATGATTACTATAATATTAACCCGTAAAGAGTAGTAATTATACTATTACTATTTCTTAGAAAAATATAAATATGACTTTTTTCAATTATTTACATTCAATTGTCATTATACTATAGCTCACAAGAACGGCTGTTTTCTACTCTTCCTTACGTGTAAACATTATTTACTTAAACCTCATACTTTTCGAGTTATTTGATAAAACGTGATTTCTAATAGAAATAACTTTTTCAAATTTTTAATTTCACGAAAATTCGTCTAAATAGGTTCTACGGTATGAGAAACACGAATCTGGACTCCATTTTATGATTACTATAATATTAACCGGTAAAGAGTAGTAGTTATTATACTATTACTATTTCTTAGAAAAATATAAATGTGACATTTTTTCAATTATTTACATTCAATTGTTATTATACTATAGCTCACAATAACGGCCGTTTTCTACTCTTCCTTATTTATAAACATTATTTACGTAAACTTCATACTTTTCGAATTATTTGATAAAACGTGATTTATAGAAAAAAATCAAAATTTCTTGACATTTTTTCAAATTTTTAATTTCACGAAAATTCGTCTAATTAGGTTCTACGGCATGAGAAACACGAATCTGGACTCCATTTTATGATTACTATAATATTAACCCGTAAAGAGTAGTAATTATACTATTACTATTTCATAGAAAAATATAAATGACTTTTTTCAATTATTTACATTCATTTGTCATTATACTATAGCTCACAAGAACGGCCGTTTACTACGCTTCCTTAAGTGTAAACATTATTTACGTAAACCTCATACTTTTCGAGTTATTTGATAAAACGTGATATATAGAAAAAACTTTTCATATTTATAACTTCACGAAAATTACTCTAAATAGGTTCTACGGCATGAGAAACACGAATCTGGACTCCATTTTATGATTACTATAATATTAACCCGTAGAGTAGTAATTATACTATTACTATTTCTTAGAAAAATATAAATGTGACATTTTTTCAATTATTTACATTCAATTGTCATTATACTATAGCTCACAAGAACGGCCGTTCACTACTCTTCCTTAAGTGTAAACATTATTTACGTAAACCTCATACTTTTCGAGTTATTTGATATAACGTGATTTATAGAAAAAACTTTTTCAAATTTTTAATTTCACGTAAAATCGTCTAAATAGATTCTACGGCATGAGAAACACGAATCTGGACTCCATTTTATGATTACTATAATATTAACCCGTAAAGAGTAGTAATTATACTAATACTATTTCTTAGAAAAATATAAATGTGACTTTTTTTCAATTATTTACATTCAATTGTCATTATACTATAGCATACAAGAACGGCCCTTTTCTACTCTTCTTTAAGTGTAAACATTATTTACGTAAACCTCATACTTTTCGAGTTATTTGATAAAACGTGATTTATAGAAGAAAAAAAATTTCAAATTTTTAATTTCACGAAAATTCGTCTAAATAGGTTCTACGGCATGAGAAACACGAATCTGAACTCCATTTTATGATTATTATAATATTAACCCGTAAAGAGTAGTAATTATACTAATACTATTTCTTAGAAAAATATAAATGTGACTTTTTTTCAATTATTTACATTCAATTGTCATTATACTATAGCATACAAGAACGGCCCCTTTCTATTCTTCCTTAAGTGTAAACATTATCTACGTAAACCTCATACTTTTCGAGTTATTTGATAAAACGTGATTTATAGAAGAAAAAAAAATTCAAATTTTTAATTTCACGAAAATTCGTCTAAATAGGTTCTACGGCATGAAAAACACGAATCTGGACTCCATTTTATGATTACTATAATATTAACCCGTAAAGAGTAGTAATTATACTATTACTATTTCTTAGAAAAATATAAATGACTTTTTTTCAATTATTTACATTCAATTGTCATTATACTATAGCACACAAGAACGGCCCTTTTCTACTCTTCCTTAAGTGTAAACATTATTTACGTAAACCTCATACTTTTCGAGTTATTTGATAAAACGTGATTTATAGAAGAAAAAAAATTTCAAAATTTTAATTACACGAAAATTCGTCTAAATAGGTTCTACTGCATGAGAAACACGAATCTGGACTCCATTTTATGATTACTATATTATTAACCCGTAAAGACTAGTAATTATACTATTACTATTTCTTAGAAAAATATAAATGTGACTTTTTTTCAATTATTTACATTCAATTGTCATTATACTATAGCACACAAGAACGGCCCTTTTCTACTCTTCCTTAAGTGTAAACATTATTTACGTAAACCTCATACTTTTCGAGTTATTTGATAAAGCGTGATTTATAGAAGAAAAAAAATTTCAAATTTTTAATTGCACGAAAATTCGTCTAAATCGGTTCTACGGCATGAAAAACACGAATCTGGACTCCATTTTATGATTACTAATAATATTAACCCGTAAAGAGTAGTAATTATACTAATACTATTTCTTAGAAAAATAGAAATGACTTTTTTTCAATTATTTACATTCAATTGTCATTATACTATAGCATACAAGAACGGCCCTTTTCTACTCTTCTTTAAGTGTAAACATTATTTACGTAAACCTCATACTTTTCGAGTTATTTGATAAAACGTGATTTATAGAAGAAAAATATTTTCAAATTTTTAATTACACGAAAATTCGTCTAAATAGGTTCTACTGCATGAGAAACACGAATCTGGACTCCATTTTATGATTACTATAATATTAACCCGTAAAGAGTAGTAGTTATTATATTATTACTATTTCTTAGAAAAATATAAATGACATTTTTTCAATTATTTACATTCAATTGTCATTATACTATAGCTCACAAGAACGGCCGTTTTCTACTCTTCCTTATGTATAAACATTATTTAGGTAAACCTCATACTTTTCGAGTTATTTGATAAAACGTGATTTATAGAAAAACTCCAAGGGGGGGACCCATGTAAATTTCTTGACACTTTTTCAATTTTTTAATTTCACGAAAATTCGTCTAATTAGGTTCTACGGCATGAGAAAAACGAATCTGGACTCCATTTTATGATTACTATAATATTAACCCCGTAAAGAGTAGTAGTTATTATACTATTACTATTTCTTAGAAAAATATAAATGACATTTTTTCAATTATTTACATTCAATTGTCATTATACTATAGCTCACAAGAACGGCCGTTTACTACTCTTCCTTAGGTATAAACATTATTTACGTAAACCTCATACTTTTCGAGTTATTTGATAAAACGAGATTTATAGAAAAAACTTTCAAATTTTTAATTTCACGAAAATTCGTCTAAATAGGTTCTACGGCATGAGAATCACGAATCTGGACTCCATTTTATGATTACTATAATATTAACCCCGTAAAGACTAGTAGTTATTATACTATTAATATTTCTTAGAAAAATATAAATGACATTTTTTCAAATATTTACATTCAATTGTCATTATACTATAGCTCACAAGAACGGCCGTTTTCTACTCTTCCTTCTGTATAAACATGATTTACGTAAACGTTATACTTTTTGAGTAATTTGATAAAACGTGATTTATAGAAAAACTCAAACCCATGAAAATTTCTTGACACTTTTTCAAATTTTTTATTTCACGAAAATTCGTCTAATTAGGTTCTACGGCATGAGAAAAAACTAATCTGGACTCCATTTTATGATTACTATAATATTAACCCGTAAAGAGTAGTAATTATACTATTACTATTTCTTAGAAAAATATAAATGACTTTTTTTCAATTATTTACATTCAATTGTCATTATACTATAGCACACAAGAACGGCCCTTTTCTACTCTTCCTTAAGTGTAAACATTATTTACGTAAACCTCATACTTTTCGAGTTATTTGATAAAACGAGATTTATAGAAAAAACTTTCAAATTTTTAATTTCACGAAAATTCGTCTAAATAGGTTCTACGGCATGAGAATCACGAATCTGGACTCCATTTTATGATTACTATAATATTAACCCCGTAAAGACTAGTAGTTATTATACTATTAATATTTCTTAGAAAAATATAAATGACATTTTTTCAAATATTTACATTCAATTGTCATTATACTATAGCTCACAAGAACGGCCGTTTTCTACTCTTCCTTCTGTATAAACATGATTTACGTAAACGTTATACTTTTTGAGTAATTTGATAAAACGTGATTTATAGAAAATTTCTTGACTTTTTCAAATTTTTTATTTCACGAAAATTCTATGGCATGAGAAAAAACTAATCTGGACTCCATTTTATGATTACTATAATATTAACCCGTAAAGAGTAGTAATTATACTATTACTATTTCTTAGAAAAATATAAATGACTTTTTTTCAATTATTTACATTCAATTGTCATTATACTATAGCACACAAGAACGGCCCTTTTCTACTCTTCCTTAAGTGTAAACATTATTTACGTAAACCTCATACTTTTCGAGTTATTTGATAAAACGTGATTTATAGAAGAAAAAAAATTTCAAATTTTTAATTACACGAAAATTCGTCTAAATAGGTTCTACTGCATGAGAAACACGAATCTGGACTCCATTTTATGATTACTATATTATTAACCCGTAAAGAGTAGTAATTATACTATTACTATTTCTTAGAAAAATATAAATGACTTTTTTTCAATTATTTACATTCAATTGTCATTATACTATAGCACACAAGAACGGCCCTTTTCTACTCTTCCTTAAGTGTAAACATTATTTACGTAAACCTCATACTTTTCGAGTTATTTGATAAAGCGTGATTTATAGAAGAAAAAAAATTTCAAATTTTTAATTGCACGAAAATTCGTCTAAATCGGTTCTACGGCATGAAAAACACGAATCTGGACTCCATTTTATGATTACTAATAATATTAACCCGTAAAGAGTAGTAATTATACTAATACTATTTCTTAGAAAAATAGAAATGACTTTTTTTCAATTATTTACATTCAATTGTCATTATACTATAGCATACAAGAACGGCCCTTTTCTACTCTTCTTTAAGTGTAAACATTATTTACGTAAACCTCATACTTTTCGAGTTATTTGATAAAACGTGATTCATAGAAGAAAAACATTTTCAAATTTTTAATTACACGAAAATTCGTCTAAATAGGTTCTACTGCATGAGAAACACGAATCTGGACTCCATTTTATGATTACTATAATATTAACCCGTAAAGAGTAGTAGTTATTATATTATTACTATTTCTTAGAAAAATATAAATGACATTTTTTCAATTATTTACATTCAATTGTCATTATACTATAGCTCACAAGAACGGCCGTTTTCTACTCTTCCTTATGTATAAACATTATTTAGGTAAACCTCATACTTTTCGAGTTATTTGATAAAACGTGATTTATAGAAAAACTCCAAGGGGGGGACCCATGTAAATTTCTTGACACTTTTTCAATTTTTTAATTTCACGAAAATTCGTCTAATTAGGTTCTATGGCATGAGAAAAACGAATCTGGACTCCATTTTATGATTACTATAATATTAACCCCGTAAAGAGTAGTAGTTATTATACTATTACTATTTCTTAGAAAAATATAAATGACATTTTTTCAATTATTTACATTCAATTGTCATTATACTATAGCTCACAAGAACGGCCGTTTACTACTCTTCCTTAGGTATAAACATTATTTACGTAAGCCTCATACTTTTCGAGTTATTTGATAAAACGAGATTTATAGAAAAAACTTTCAAATTTTTAATTTCACGAAAATTCGTCTAAATAGGTTCTACGGCATGAGAATCACGAATCTGGACTCCATTTTATGATTACTATAATATTAACCCCGTAAAGACTAGTAGTTATTATACTATTAATATTTCTTAGAAAAATATAAATGAAATTTTTTCAAATATTTACATTCAATTGCCATTATACTATAGCTCACAAGAACGGCCGTTTTCTACTCTTCCTTCTGTATAAACATGATTTACGTAAACGTTATACTTTTTGAGTAATTTGATAAAACGTGATTTATAGAAAAACTCAAACCCATGAAAATTTCTTGACACTTTTTCAAATTTTTTATTTCACGAAAATTCGTCTAATTAGGTTCTACGGCATGACAAAAAACTAATCTGGACTCCATTTTATGATTACTATAATATTAACCCGTAAAGAGTAGTAATTATACTATTACTATTTCTTAGAAAAATATAAATATGACTTTTTTCAATTATTTACATTCAATTGTCATTATACTATAGCTCACAAGAACGGCTGTTTTCTACTCTTCCTTACGTGTAAACATTATTTACTTAAACCTCATACTTTTCGAGTTATTTGATAAAACGTGATTTCTAATAGAAATAACTTTTTCAAATTTTTAATTTCACGAAAATTCGTCTAAATAGGTTCTACGGTATGAGAAACACGAATCTGGACTCCATTTTATGATTACTATAATATTAACCGGTAAAGAGTAGTAGTTATTATACTATTACTATTTCTTAGAAAAATATAAATGTGACATTTTTTCAATTATTTACATTCAATTGTTATTATACTATAGCTCACAATAACGGCCGTTTTCTACTCTTCCTTATTTATAAACATTATTTACGTAAACTTCATACTTTTCGAATTATTTGATAAAACGTGATTTATAGAAAAAAATCAAAATTTCTTGACATTTTTTCAAATTTTTAATTTCACGAAAATTCGTCTAATTAGGTTCTACGGCATGAGAAACACGAATCTGGACTCCATTTTATGATTACTATAATATTAACCCGTAAAGAGTAGTAATTATACTATTACTATTTCATAGAAAAATATAAATGACTTTTTTCAATTATTTACATTCATTTGTCATTATACTATAGCTCACAAGAACGGCCGTTTACTACGCTTCCTTAAGTGTAAACATTATTTACGTAAACCTCATACTTTTCGAGTTATTTGATAAAACGTGATATATAGAAAAAACTTTTCATATTTATAACTTCACGAAAATTACTCTAAATAGGTTCTACGGCATGAGAAACACGAATCTGGACTCCATTTTATGATTACTATAATATTAACCCGTAGAGTAGTAATTATACTATTACTATTTCTTAGAAAAATATAAATGTGACATTTTTTCAATTATTTACATTCAATTGTCATTATACTATAGCTCACAAGAACGGCCGTTCACTACTCTTCCTTAAGTGTAAACATTATTTACGTAAACCTCATACTTTTCGAGTTATTTGATATAACGTGATTTATAGAAAAAACTTTTTCAAATTTTTAATTTCACGTAAAATCGTCTAAATAGATTCTACGGCATGAGAAACACGAATCTGGACTCCATTTTATGATTACTATAATATTAACCCGTAAAGAGTAGTAATTATACTAATACTATTTCTTAGAAAAATATAAATGTGACTTTTTTTCAATTATTTACATTCAATTGTCATTATACTATAGCATACAAGAACGGCCCTTTTCTACTCTTCTTTAAGTGTAAACATTATTTACGTAAACCTCATACTTTTCGAGTTATTTGATAAAACGTGATTTATAGAAGAAAAAAAATTTCAAATTTTTAATTTCACGAAAATTCGTCTAAATAGGTTCTACGGCATGAGAAACACGAATCTGAACTCCATTTTATGATTATTATAATATTAACCCGTAAAGAGTAGTAATTATACTAATACTATTTCTTAGAAAAATATAAATGTGACTTTTTTTCAATTATTTACATTCAATTGTCATTATACTATAGCATACAAGAACGGCCCCTTTCTATTCTTCCTTAAGTGTAAACATTATCTACGTAAACCTCATACTTTTCGAGTTATTTGATAAAACGTGATTTATAGAAGAAAAAAAAATTCAAATTTTTAATTTCACGAAAATTCGTCTAAATAGGTTCTACGGCATGAAAAACACGAATCTGGACTCCATTTTATGATTACTATAATATTAACCCGTAAAGAGTAGTAATTATACTATTACTATTTCTTAGAAAAATATAAATGACTTTTTTTCAATTATTTACATTCAATTGTCATTATACTATAGCACACAAGAACGGCCCTTTTCTACTCTTCCTTAAGTGTAAACATTATTTACGTAAACCTCATACTTTTCGAGTTATTTGATAAAACGTGATTTATAGAAGAAAAAAAATTTCAAAATTTTAATTACACGAAAATTCGTCTAAATAGGTTCTACTGCATGAGAAACACGAATCTGGACTCCATTTTATGATTACTATATTATTAACCCGTAAAGACTAGTAATTATACTATTACTATTTCTTAGAAAAATATAAATGTGACTTTTTTTCAATTATTTACATTCAATTGTCATTATACTATAGCACACAAGAACGGCCCTTTTCTACTCTTCCTTAAGTGTAAACATTATTTACGTAAACCTCATACTTTTCGAGTTATTTGATAAAGCGTGATTTATAGAAGAAAAAAAATTTCAAATTTTTAATTGCACGAAAATTCGTCTAAATCGGTTCTACGGCATGAAAAACACGAATCTGGACTCCATTTTATGATTACTAATAATATTAACCCGTAAAGAGTAGTAATTATACTAATACTATTTCTTAGAAAAATAGAAATGACTTTTTTTCAATTATTTACATTCAATTGTCATTATACTATAGCATACAAGAACGGCCCTTTTCTACTCTTCTTTAAGTGTAAACATTATTTACGTAAACCTCATACTTTTCGAGTTATTTGATAAAACGTGATTTATAGAAGAAAAATATTTTCAAATTTTTAATTACACGAAAATTCGTCTAAATAGGTTCTACTGCATGAGAAACACGAATCTGGACTCCATTTTATGATTACTATAATATTAACCCGTAAAGAGTAGTAGTTATTATATTATTACTATTTCTTAGAAAAATATAAATGACATTTTTTCAATTATTTACATTCAATTGTCATTATACTATAGCTCACAAGAACGGCCGTTTTCTACTCTTCCTTATGTATAAACATTATTTAGGTAAACCTCATACTTTTCGAGTTATTTGATAAAACGTGATTTATAGAAAAACTCCAAGGGGGGGACCCATGTAAATTTCTTGACACTTTTTCAATTTTTTAATTTCACGAAAATTCGTCTAATTAGGTTCTACGGCATGAGAAAAACGAATCTGGACTCCATTTTATGATTACTATAATATTAACCCCGTAAAGAGTAGTAGTTATTATACTATTACTATTTCTTAGAAAAATATAAATGACATTTTTTCAATTATTTACATTCAATTGTCATTATACTATAGCTCACAAGAACGGCCGTTTACTACTCTTCCTTAGGTATAAACATTATTTACGTAAACCTCATACTTTTCGAGTTATTTGATAAAACGAGATTTATAGAAAAAACTTTCAAATTTTTAATTTCACGAAAATTCGTCTAAATAGGTTCTACGGCATGAGAATCACGAATCTGGACTCCATTTTATGATTACTATAATATTAACCCCGTAAAGACTAGTAGTTATTATACTATTAATATTTCTTAGAAAAATATAAATGACATTTTTTCAAATATTTACATTCAATTGTCATTATACTATAGCTCACAAGAACGGCCGTTTTCTACTCTTCCTTCTGTATAAACATGATTTACGTAAACGTTATACTTTTTGAGTAATTTGATAAAACGTGATTTATAGAAAAACTCAAACCCATGAAAATTTCTTGACACTTTTTCAAATTTTTTATTTCACGAAAATTCGTCTAATTAGGTTCTACGGCATGAGAAAAAACTAATCTGGACTCCATTTTATGATTACTATAATATTAACCCGTAAAGAGTAGTAATTATACTATTACTATTTCTTAGAAAAATATAAATGACTTTTTTTCAATTATTTACATTCAATTGTCATTATACTATAGCACACAAGAACGGCCCTTTTCTACTCTTCCTTAAGTGTAAACATTATTTACGTAAACCTCATACTTTTCGAGTTATTTGATAAAACGAGATTTATAGAAAAAACTTTCAAATTTTTAATTTCACGAAAATTCGTCTAAATAGGTTCTACGGCATGAGAATCACGAATCTGGACTCCATTTTATGATTACTATAATATTAACCCCGTAAAGACTAGTAGTTATTATACTATTAATATTTCTTAGAAAAATATAAATGACATTTTTTCAAATATTTACATTCAATTGTCATTATACTATAGCTCACAAGAACGGCCGTTTTCTACTCTTCCTTCTGTATAAACATGATTTACGTAAACGTTATACTTTTTGAGTAATTTGATAAAACGTGATTTATAGAAAATTTCTTGACTTTTTCAAATTTTTTATTTCACGAAAATTCTATGGCATGAGAAAAAACTAATCTGGACTCCATTTTATGATTACTATAATATTAACCCGTAAAGAGTAGTAATTATACTATTACTATTTCTTAGAAAAATATAAATGACTTTTTTTCAATTATTTACATTCAATTGTCATTATACTATAGCACACAAGAACGGCCCTTTTCTACTCTTCCTTAAGTGTAAACATTATTTACGTAAACCTCATACTTTTCGAGTTATTTGATAAAACGTGATTTATAGAAGAAAAAAAATTTCAAATTTTTAATTACACGAAAATTCGTCTAAATAGGTTCTACTGCATGAGAAACACGAATCTGGACTCCATTTTATGATTACTATATTATTAACCCGTAAAGAGTAGTAATTATACTATTACTATTTCTTAGAAAAATATAAATGACTTTTTTTCAATTATTTACATTCAATTGTCATTATACTATAGCACACAAGAACGGCCCTTTTCTACTCTTCCTTAAGTGTAAACATTATTTACGTAAACCTCATACTTTTCGAGTTATTTGATAAAGCGTGATTTATAGAAGAAAAAAAATTTCAAATTTTTAATTGCACGAAAATTCGTCTAAATCGGTTCTACGGCATGAAAAACACGAATCTGGACTCCATTTTATGATTACTAATAATATTAACCCGTAAAGAGTAGTAATTATACTAATACTATTTCTTAGAAAAATAGAAATGACTTTTTTTCAATTATTTACATTCAATTGTCATTATACTATAGCATACAAGAACGGCCCTTTTCTACTCTTCTTTAAGTGTAAACATTATTTACGTAAACCTCATACTTTTCGAGTTATTTGATAAAACGTGATTCATAGAAGAAAAACATTTTCAAATTTTTAATTACACGAAAATTCGTCTAAATAGGTTCTACTGCATGAGAAACACGAATCTGGACTCCATTTTATGATTACTATAATATTAACCCGTAAAGAGTAGTAGTTATTATATTATTACTATTTCTTAGAAAAATATAAATGACATTTTTTCAATTATTTACATTCAATTGTCATTATACTATAGCTCACAAGAACGGCCGTTTTCTACTCTTCCTTATGTATAAACATTATTTAGGTAAACCTCATACTTTTCGAGTTATTTGATAAAACGTGATTTATAGAAAAACTCCAAGGGGGGGACCCATGTAAATTTCTTGACACTTTTTCAATTTTTTAATTTCACGAAAATTCGTCTAATTAGGTTCTATGGCATGAGAAAAACGAATCTGGACTCCATTTTATGATTACTATAATATTAACCCCGTAAAGAGTAGTAGTTATTATACTATTACTATTTCTTAGAAAAATATAAATGACATTTTTTCAATTATTTACATTCAATTGTCATTATACTATAGCTCACAAGAACGGCCGTTTACTACTCTTCCTTAGGTATAAACATTATTTACGTAAGCCTCATACTTTTCGAGTTATTTGATAAAACGAGATTTATAGAAAAAACTTTCAAATTTTTAATTTCACGAAAATTCGTCTAAATAGGTTCTACGGCATGAGAATCACGAATCTGGACTCCATTTTATGATTACTATAATATTAACCCCGTAAAGACTAGTAGTTATTATACTATTAATATTTCTTAGAAAAATATAAATGACATTTTTTCAAATATTTACATTCAATTGCCATTATACTATAGCTCACAAGAACGGCCGTTTTCTACTCTTCCTTCTGTATAAACATGATTTACGTAAACGTTATACTTTTTGAGTAATTTGATAAAACGTGATTTATAGAAAAACTCAAACCCATGAAAATTTCTTGACACTTTTTCAAATTTTTTATTTCACGAAAATTCGTCTAATTAGGTTCTACGGCATGACAAAAAACTAATCTGGACTCCATTTTATGATTACTATAATATTAACCCGTAAAGAGTAGTAATTATACTATTACTATTTCTTAGAAAAATATAAATGACTTTTTTTCAATTATTTACATTCAATTGTCATTATACTATAGCACACAAGAACGGCCCTTTTCTACTCTTCCTTAAGTGTAAACATTATTTACGTAAACCTCATACTTTTCGAGTTATTTGATAAAACGTGATTTATAGAAGAAAAAAAATTTCAAATTTTTAATTACACGAAAATTCGTCTAAATAGGTTCTACTGCATGAGAAACACGAATCTGGACTCCATTTTATGATTACTATATTATTAACCCGTAAAGAGTAGTAATTATACTATTACTATTTCTTAGAAAAATATAAATGACTTTTTTTCAATTATTTACATTCAATTGTCATTATACTATAGCACACAAGAACGGCCCTTTTCTACTCTTCCTTAAGTGTAAACATTATTTACGTAAACCTCATACTTTTCGAGTTATTTGATAAAGCGTGATTTATAGAAGAAAAAAAATTTCAAATTTTTAATTGCACGAAAATTCGTCTAAATCGGTTCTACGGCATGAAAAACACGAATCTGGACTCCATTTTATGATTACTAATAATATTAACCCGTAAAGAGTAGTAATTATACTAATACTATTTCTTAGAAAAATAGAAATGACTTTTTTTCAATTATTTACATTCAATTGTCATTATACTATAGCATACAAGAACGGCCCTTTTCTACTCTTCTTTAAGTGTAAACATTATTTACGTAAACCTCATACTTTTCGAGTTATTTGATAAAACGTGATTCATAGAAGAAAAACATTTTCAAATTTTTAATTACACGAAAATTCGTCTAAATAGGTTCTACTGCATGAGAAACACGAATCTGGACTCCATTTTATGATTACTATAATATTAACCCGTAAAGAGTAGTAGTTATTATATTATTACTATTTCTTAGAAAAATATAAATGACATTTTTTCAATTATTTACATTCAATTGTCATTATACTATAGCTCACAAGAACGGCCGTTTTCTACTCTTCCTTATGTATAAACATTATTTAGGTAAACCTCATACTTTTCGAGTTATTTGATAAAACGTGATTTATAGAAAAACTCCAAGGGGGGGACCCATGTAAATTTCTTGACACTTTTTCAATTTTTTAATTTCACGAAAATTCGTCTAATTAGGTTCTATGGCATGAGAAAAACGAATCTGGACTCCATTTTATGATTACTATAATATTAACCCCGTAAAGAGTAGTAGTTATTATACTATTACTATTTCTTAGAAAAATATAAATGACATTTTTTCAATTATTTACATTCAATTGTCATTATACTATAGCTCACAAGAACGGCCGTTTACTACTCTTCCTTAGGTATAAACATTATTTACGTAAGCCTCATACTTTTCGAGTTATTTGATAAAACGAGATTTATAGAAAAAACTTTCAAATTTTTAATTTCACGAAAATTCGTCTAAATAGGTTCTACGGCATGAGAATCACGAATCTGGACTCCATTTTATGATTACTATAATATTAACCCCGTAAAGACTAGTAGTTATTATACTATTAATATTTCTTAGAAAAATATAAATGACATTTTTTCAAATATTTACATTCAATTGCCATTATACTATAGCTCACAAGAACGGCCGTTTTCTACTCTTCCTTCTGTATAAACATGATTTACGTAAACGTTATACTTTTTGAGTAATTTGATAAAACGTGATTTATAGAAAAACTCAAACCCATGAAAATTTCTTGACACTTTTTCAAATTTTTTATTTCACGAAAATTCGTCTAATTAGGTTCTACGGCATGACAAAAAACTAATCTGGACTCCATTTTATGATTACTATAATATTAACCCGTAAAGAGTAGTAATTATACTATTACTATTTCTTAGAAAAATATAAATATGACTTTTTTCAATTATTTACATTCAATTGTCATTATACTATAGCTCACAAGAACGGCTGTTTTCTACTCTTCCTTACGTGTAAACATTATTTACTTAAACCTCATACTTTTCGAGTTATTTGATAAAACGTGATTTCTAATAGAAATAACTTTTTCAAATTTTTAATTTCACGAAAATTCGTCTAAATAGGTTCTACGGTATGAGAAACACGAATCTGGACTCCATTTTATGATTACTATAATATTAACCGGTAAAGAGTAGTAGTTATTATACTATTACTATTTCTTAGAAAAATATAAATGTGACATTTTTTCAATTATTTACATTCAATTGTTATTATACTATAGCTCACAATAACGGCCGTTTTCTACTCTTCCTTATTTATAAACATTATTTACGTAAACTTCATACTTTTCGAATTATTTGATAAAACGTGATTTATAGAAAAAAATCAAAATTTCTTGACATTTTTTCAAATTTTTAATTTCACGAAAATTCGTCTAATTAGGTTCTACGGCATGAGAAACACGAATCTGGACTCCATTTTATGATTACTATAATATTAACCCGTAAAGAGTAGTAATTATACTATTACTATTTCATAGAAAAATATAAATGACTTTTTTCAATTATTTACATTCATTTGTCATTATACTATAGCTCACAAGAACGGCCGTTTACTACGCTTCCTTAAGTGTAAACATTATTTACGTAAACCTCATACTTTTCGAGTTATTTGATAAAACGTGATATATAGAAAAAACTTTTCATATTTATAACTTCACGAAAATTACTCTAAATAGGTTCTACGGCATGAGAAACACGAATCTGGACTCCATTTTATGATTACTATAATATTAACCCGTAGAGTAGTAATTATACTATTACTATTTCTTAGAAAAATATAAATGTGACATTTTTTCAATTATTTACATTCAATTGTCATTATACTATAGCTCACAAGAACGGCCGTTCACTACTCTTCCTTAAGTGTAAACATTATTTACGTAAACCTCATACTTTTCGAGTTATTTGATATAACGTGATTTATAGAAAAAACTTTTTCAAATTTTTAATTTCACGTAAAATCGTCTAAATAGATTCTACGGCATGAGAAACACGAATCTGGACTCCATTTTATGATTACTATAATATTAACCCGTAAAGAGTAGTAATTATACTAATACTATTTCTTAGAAAAATATAAATGTGACTTTTTTTCAATTATTTACATTCAATTGTCATTATACTATAGCATACAAGAACGGCCCTTTTCTACTCTTCTTTAAGTGTAAACATTATTTACGTAAACCTCATACTTTTCGAGTTATTTGATAAAACGTGATTTATAGAAGAAAAAAAATTTCAAATTTTTAATTTCACGAAAATTCGTCTAAATAGGTTCTACGGCATGAGAAACACGAATCTGAACTCCATTTTATGATTATTATAATATTAACCCGTAAAGAGTAGTAATTATACTAATACTATTTCTTAGAAAAATATAAATGTGACTTTTTTTCAATTATTTACATTCAATTGTCATTATACTATAGCATACAAGAACGGCCCCTTTCTATTCTTCCTTAAGTGTAAACATTATCTACGTAAACCTCATACTTTTCGAGTTATTTGATAAAACGTGATTTATAGAAGAAAAAAAAATTCAAATTTTTAATTTCACGAAAATTCGTCTAAATAGGTTCTACGGCATGAAAAACACGAATCTGGACTCCATTTTATGATTACTATAATATTAACCCGTAAAGAGTAGTAATTATACTATTACTATTTCTTAGAAAAATATAAATGACTTTTTTTCAATTATTTACATTCAATTGTCATTATACTATAGCACACAAGAACGGCCCTTTTCTACTCTTCCTTAAGTGTAAACATTATTTACGTAAACCTCATACTTTTCGAGTTATTTGATAAAACGTGATTTATAGAAGAAAAAAAATTTCAAAATTTTAATTACACGAAAATTCGTCTAAATAGGTTCTACTGCATGAGAAACACGAATCTGGACTCCATTTTATGATTACTATATTATTAACCCGTAAAGACTAGTAATTATACTATTACTATTTCTTAGAAAAATATAAATGTGACTTTTTTTCAATTATTTACATTCAATTGTCATTATACTATAGCACACAAGAACGGCCCTTTTCTACTCTTCCTTAAGTGTAAACATTATTTACGTAAACCTCATACTTTTCGAGTTATTTGATAAAGCGTGATTTATAGAAGAAAAAAAATTTCAAATTTTTAATTGCACGAAAATTCGTCTAAATCGGTTCTACGGCATGAAAAACACGAATCTGGACTCCATTTTATGATTACTAATAATATTAACCCGTAAAGAGTAGTAATTATACTAATACTATTTCTTAGAAAAATAGAAATGACTTTTTTTCAATTATTTACATTCAATTGTCATTATACTATAGCATACAAGAACGGCCCTTTTCTACTCTTCTTTAAGTGTAAACATTATTTACGTAAACCTCATACTTTTCGAGTTATTTGATAAAACGTGATTTATAGAAGAAAAATATTTTCAAATTTTTAATTACACGAAAATTCGTCTAAATAGGTTCTACTGCATGAGAAACACGAATCTGGACTCCATTTTATGATTACTATAATATTAACCCGTAAAGAGTAGTAGTTATTATATTATTACTATTTCTTAGAAAAATATAAATGACATTTTTTCAATTATTTACATTCAATTGTCATTATACTATAGCTCACAAGAACGGCCGTTTTCTACTCTTCCTTATGTATAAACATTATTTAGGTAAACCTCATACTTTTCGAGTTATTTGATAAAACGTGATTTATAGAAAAACTCCAAGGGGGGGACCCATGTAAATTTCTTGACACTTTTTCAATTTTTTAATTTCACGAAAATTCGTCTAATTAGGTTCTACGGCATGAGAAAAACGAATCTGGACTCCATTTTATGATTACTATAATATTAACCCCGTAAAGAGTAGTAGTTATTATACTATTACTATTTCTTAGAAAAATATAAATGACATTTTTTCAATTATTTACATTCAATTGTCATTATACTATAGCTCACAAGAACGGCCGTTTACTACTCTTCCTTAGGTATAAACATTATTTACGTAAACCTCATACTTTTCGAGTTATTTGATAAAACGAGATTTATAGAAAAAACTTTCAAATTTTTAATTTCACGAAAATTCGTCTAAATAGGTTCTACGGCATGAGAATCACGAATCTGGACTCCATTTTATGATTACTATAATATTAACCCCGTAAAGACTAGTAGTTATTATACTATTAATATTTCTTAGAAAAATATAAATGACATTTTTTCAAATATTTACATTCAATTGTCATTATACTATAGCTCACAAGAACGGCCGTTTTCTACTCTTCCTTCTGTATAAACATGATTTACGTAAACGTTATACTTTTTGAGTAATTTGATAAAACGTGATTTATAGAAAAACTCAAACCCATGAAAATTTCTTGACACTTTTTCAAATTTTTTATTTCACGAAAATTCGTCTAATTAGGTTCTACGGCATGAGAAAAAACTAATCTGGACTCCATTTTATGATTACTATAATATTAACCCGTAAAGAGTAGTAATTATACTATTACTATTTCTTAGAAAAATATAAATGACTTTTTTTCAATTATTTACATTCAATTGTCATTATACTATAGCACACAAGAACGGCCCTTTTCTACTCTTCCTTAAGTGTAAACATTATTTACGTAAACCTCATACTTTTCGAGTTATTTGATAAAACGAGATTTATAGAAAAAACTTTCAAATTTTTAATTTCACGAAAATTCGTCTAAATAGGTTCTACGGCATGAGAATCACGAATCTGGACTCCATTTTATGATTACTATAATATTAACCCCGTAAAGACTAGTAGTTATTATACTATTAATATTTCTTAGAAAAATATAAATGACATTTTTTCAAATATTTACATTCAATTGTCATTATACTATAGCTCACAAGAACGGCCGTTTTCTACTCTTCCTTCTGTATAAACATGATTTACGTAAACGTTATACTTTTTGAGTAATTTGATAAAACGTGATTTATAGAAAATTTCTTGACTTTTTCAAATTTTTTATTTCACGAAAATTCTATGGCATGAGAAAAAACTAATCTGGACTCCATTTTATGATTACTATAATATTAACCCGTAAAGAGTAGTAATTATACTATTACTATTTCTTAGAAAAATATAAATGACTTTTTTTCAATTATTTACATTCAATTGTCATTATACTATAGCACACAAGAACGGCCCTTTTCTACTCTTCCTTAAGTGTAAACATTATTTACGTAAACCTCATACTTTTCGAGTTATTTGATAAAACGTGATTTATAGAAGAAAAAAAATTTCAAATTTTTAATTACACGAAAATTCGTCTAAATAGGTTCTACTGCATGAGAAACACGAATCTGGACTCCATTTTATGATTACTATATTATTAACCCGTAAAGAGTAGTAATTATACTATTACTATTTCTTAGAAAAATATAAATGACTTTTTTTCAATTATTTACATTCAATTGTCATTATACTATAGCACACAAGAACGGCCCTTTTCTACTCTTCCTTAAGTGTAAACATTATTTACGTAAACCTCATACTTTTCGAGTTATTTGATAAAGCGTGATTTATAGAAGAAAAAAAATTTCAAATTTTTAATTGCACGAAAATTCGTCTAAATCGGTTCTACGGCATGAAAAACACGAATCTGGACTCCATTTTATGATTACTAATAATATTAACCCGTAAAGAGTAGTAATTATACTAATACTATTTCTTAGAAAAATAGAAATGACTTTTTTTCAATTATTTACATTCAATTGTCATTATACTATAGCATACAAGAACGGCCCTTTTCTACTCTTCTTTAAGTGTAAACATTATTTACGTAAACCTCATACTTTTCGAGTTATTTGATAAAACGTGATTCATAGAAGAAAAACATTTTCAAATTTTTAATTACACGAAAATTCGTCTAAATAGGTTCTACTGCATGAGAAACACGAATCTGGACTCCATTTTATGATTACTATAATATTAACCCGTAAAGAGTAGTAGTTATTATATTATTACTATTTCTTAGAAAAATATAAATGACATTTTTTCAATTATTTACATTCAATTGTCATTATACTATAGCTCACAAGAACGGCCGTTTTCTACTCTTCCTTATGTATAAACATTATTTAGGTAAACCTCATACTTTTCGAGTTATTTGATAAAACGTGATTTATAGAAAAACTCCAAGGGGGGGACCCATGTAAATTTCTTGACACTTTTTCAATTTTTTAATTTCACGAAAATTCGTCTAATTAGGTTCTATGGCATGAGAAAAACGAATCTGGACTCCATTTTATGATTACTATAATATTAACCCCGTAAAGAGTAGTAGTTATTATACTATTACTATTTCTTAGAAAAATATAAATGACATTTTTTCAATTATTTACATTCAATTGTCATTATACTATAGCTCACAAGAACGGCCGTTTACTACTCTTCCTTAGGTATAAACATTATTTACGTAAGCCTCATACTTTTCGAGTTATTTGATAAAACGAGATTTATAGAAAAAACTTTCAAATTTTTAATTTCACGAAAATTCGTCTAAATAGGTTCTACGGCATGAGAATCACGAATCTGGACTCCATTTTATGATTACTATAATATTAACCCCGTAAAGACTAGTAGTTATTATACTATTAATATTTCTTAGAAAAATATAAATGACATTTTTTCAAATATTTACATTCAATTGCCATTATACTATAGCTCACAAGAACGGCCGTTTTCTACTCTTCCTTCTGTATAAACATGATTTACGTAAACGTTATACTTTTTGAGTAATTTGATAAAACGTGATTTATAGAAAAACTCAAACCCATGAAAATTTCTTGACACTTTTTCAAATTTTTTATTTCACGAAAATTCGTCTAATTAGGTTCTACGGCATGACAAAAAACTAATCTGGACTCCATTTTATGATTACTATAATATTAACCCGTAAAGAGTAGTAATTATACTATTACTATTTCTTAGAAAAATATAAATATGACTTTTTTCAATTATTTACATTCAATTGTCATTATACTATAGCTCACAAGAACGGCTGTTTTCTACTCTTCCTTACGTGTAAACATTATTTACTTAAACCTCATACTTTTCGAGTTATTTGATAAAACGTGATTTCTAATAGAAATAACTTTTTCAAATTTTTAATTTCACGAAAATTCGTCTAAATAGGTTCTACGGTATGAGAAACACGAATCTGGACTCCATTTTATGATTACTATAATATTAACCGGTAAAGAGTAGTAGTTATTATACTATTACTATTTCTTAGAAAAATATAAATGTGACATTTTTTCAATTATTTACATTCAATTGTTATTATACTATAGCTCACAATAACGGCCGTTTTCTACTCTTCCTTATTTATAAACATTATTTACGTAAACTTCATACTTTTCGAATTATTTGATAAAACGTGATTTATAGAAAAAAATCAAAATTTCTTGACATTTTTTCAAATTTTTAATTTCACGAAAATTCGTCTAATTAGGTTCTACGGCATGAGAAACACGAATCTGGACTCCATTTTATGATTACTATAATATTAACCCGTAAAGAGTAGTAATTATACTATTACTATTTCATAGAAAAATATAAATGACTTTTTTCAATTATTTACATTCATTTGTCATTATACTATAGCTCACAAGAACGGCCGTTTACTACGCTTCCTTAAGTGTAAACATTATTTACGTAAACCTCATACTTTTCGAGTTATTTGATAAAACGTGATATATAGAAAAAACTTTTCATATTTATAACTTCACGAAAATTACTCTAAATAGGTTCTACGGCATGAGAAACACGAATCTGGACTCCATTTTATGATTACTATAATATTAACCCGTAGAGTAGTAATTATACTATTACTATTTCTTAGAAAAATATAAATGTGACATTTTTTCAATTATTTACATTCAATTGTCATTATACTATAGCTCACAAGAACGGCCGTTCACTACTCTTCCTTAAGTGTAAACATTATTTACGTAAACCTCATACTTTTCGAGTTATTTGATATAACGTGATTTATAGAAAAAACTTTTTCAAATTTTTAATTTCACGTAAAATCGTCTAAATAGATTCTACGGCATGAGAAACACGAATCTGGACTCCATTTTATGATTACTATAATATTAACCCGTAAAGAGTAGTAATTATACTAATACTATTTCTTAGAAAAATATAAATGTGACTTTTTTTCAATTATTTACATTCAATTGTCATTATACTATAGCATACAAGAACGGCCCTTTTCTACTCTTCTTTAAGTGTAAACATTATTTACGTAAACCTCATACTTTTCGAGTTATTTGATAAAACGTGATTTATAGAAGAAAAAAAATTTCAAATTTTTAATTTCACGAAAATTCGTCTAAATAGGTTCTACGGCATGAGAAACACGAATCTGAACTCCATTTTATGATTATTATAATATTAACCCGTAAAGAGTAGTAATTATACTAATACTATTTCTTAGAAAAATATAAATGTGACTTTTTTTCAATTATTTACATTAAATTGTCATTATACTATAGCATACAAGAACGGCCCCTTTCTATTCTTCCTTAAGTGTAAACATTATCTACGTAAACCTCATACTTTTCGAGTTATTTGATAAAACGTGATTTATAGAAGAAAAAAAAATTCAAATTTTTAATTTCACGAAAATTCGTCTAAATAGGTTCTACGGCATGAAAAACACGAATCTGGACTCCATTTTATGATTACTATAATATTAACCCGTAAAGAGTAGTAATTATACTATTACTATTTCTTAGAAAAATATAAATGACTTTTTTTCAATTATTTACATTCAATTGTCATTATACTATAGCACACAAGAACGGCCCTTTTCTACTCTTCCTTAAGTGTAAACATTATTTACGTAAACCTCATACTTTTCGAGTTATTTGATAAAACGTGATTTATAGAAGAAAAAAAATTTCAAATTTTTAATTACACGAAAATTCGTCTAAATAGGTTCTACTGCATGAGAAACACGAATCTGGACTCCATTTTATGATTACTATATTATTAACCCGTAAAGAGTAGTAATTATACTATTACTATTTCTTAGAAAAATATAAATGTGACTTTTTTTCAATTATTTACATTCAATTGTCATTATACTATAGCACACAAGAACGGCCCTTTTCTACTCTTCCTTAAGTGTAAACATTATTTACGTAAACCTCATACTTTTCGAGTTATTTGATAAAGCGTGATTTATAGAAGAAAAAAAATTTCAAATTTTTAATTGCACGAAAATTCGTCTAAATCGGTTCTACGGCATGAAAAACACGAATCTGGACTCCATTTTATGATTACTAATAATATTAACCCGTAAAGAGTAGTAATTATACTAATACTATTTCTTAGAAAAATAGAAATGACTTTTTTTCAATTATTTACATTCAATTGTCATTATACTATAGCATACAAGAACGGCCCTTTTCTACTCTTCTTTAAGTGTAAACATTATTTACGTAAACCTCATACTTTTCGAGTTATTTGATAAAACGTGATTTATAGAAGAAAAATATTTTCAAATTTTTAATTACACGAAAATTCGTCTAAATAGGTTCTACTGCATGAGAAACACGAATCTGGACTCCATTTTATGATTACTATAATATTAACCCGTAAAGAGTAGTAGTTATTATATTATTACTATTTCTTAGAAAAATATAAATGACATTTTTTCAATTATTTACATTCAATTGTCATTATACTATAGCTCACAAGAACGGCCGTTTTCTACTCTTCCTTATGTATAAACATTATTTAGGTAAACCTCATACTTTTCGAGTTATTTGATAAAACGTGATTTATAGAAAAACTCCAAGGGGGGGACCCATGTAAATTTCTTGACACTTTTTCAATTTTTTAATTTCACGAAAATTCGTCTAATTAGGTTCTACGGCATGAGAAAAACGAATCTGGACTCCATTTTATGATTACTATAATATTAACCCCGTAAAGAGTAGTAGTTATTATACTATTACTATTTCTTAGAAAAATATAAATGACATTTTTTCAATTATTTACATTCAATTGTCATTATACTATAGCTCACAAGAACGGCCGTTTACTACTCTTCCTTAGGTATAAACATTATTTACGTAAACCTCATACTTTTCGAGTTATTTGATAAAACGAGATTTATAGAAAAAACTTTCAAATTTTTAATTTCACGAAAATTCGTCTAAATAGGTTCTACGGCATGAGAATCACGAATCTGGACTCCATTTTATGATTACTATAATATTAACCCCGTAAAGACTAGTAGTTATTATACTATTAATATTTCTTAGAAAAATATAAATGACATTTTTTCAAATATTTACATTCAATTGTCATTATACTATAGCTCACAAGAACGGCCGTTTTCTACTCTTCCTTCTGTATAAACATGATTTACGTAAACGTTATACTTTTTGAGTAATTTGATAAAACGTGATTTATAGAAAAACTCAAACCCATGAAAATTTCTTGACACTTTTTCAAATTTTTTATTTCACGAAAATTCGTCTAATTAGGTTCTACGGCATGAGAAAAAACTAATCTGGACTCCATTTTATGATTACTATAATATTAACCCGTAAAGAGTAGTAATTATACTATTACTATTTCTTAGAAAAATATAAATGACTTTTTTTCAATTATTTACATTCAATTGTCATTATACTATAGCACACAAGAACGGCCCTTTTCTACTCTTCCTTAAGTGTAAACATTATTTACGTAAACCTCATACTTTTCGAGTTATTTGATAAAACGAGATTTATAGAAAAAACTTTCAAATTTTTAATTTCACGAAAATTCGTCTAAATAGGTTCTACGGCATGAGAATCACGAATCTGGACTCCATTTTATGATTACTATAATATTAACCCCGTAAAGACTAGTAGTTATTATACTATTAATATTTCTTAGAAAAATATAAATGACATTTTTTCAAATATTTACATTCAATTGTCATTATACTATAGCTCACAAGAACGGCCGTTTTCTACTCTTCCTTCTGTATAAACATGATTTACGTAAACGTTATACTTTTTGAGTAATTTGATAAAACGTGATTTATAGAAAATTTCTTGACTTTTTCAAATTTTTTATTTCACGAAAATTCTATGGCATGAGAAAAAACTAATCTGGACTCCATTTTATGATTACTATAATATTAACCCGTAAAGAGTAGTAATTATACTATTACTATTTCTTAGAAAAATATAAATGACTTTTTTTCAATTATTTACATTCAATTGTCATTATACTATAGCACACAAGAACGGCCCTTTTCTACTCTTCCTTAAGTGTAAACATTATTTACGTAAACCTCATACTTTTCGAGTTATTTGATAAAACGTGATTTATAGAAGAAAAAAAATTTCAAATTTTTAATTACACGAAAATTCGTCTAAATAGGTTCTACTGCATGAGAAACACGAATCTGGACTCCATTTTATGATTACTATATTATTAACCCGTAAAGAGTAGTAATTATACTATTACTATTTCTTAGAAAAATATAAATGACTTTTTTTCAATTATTTACATTCAATTGTCATTATACTATAGCACACAAGAACGGCCCTTTTCTACTCTTCCTTAAGTGTAAACATTATTTACGTAAACCTCATACTTTTCGAGTTATTTGATAAAGCGTGATTTATAGAAGAAAAAAAATTTCAAATTTTTAATTGCACGAAAATTCGTCTAAATCGGTTCTACGGCATGAAAAACACGAATCTGGACTCCATTTTATGATTACTAATAATATTAACCCGTAAAGAGTAGTAATTATACTAATACTATTTCTTAGAAAAATAGAAATGACTTTTTTTCAATTATTTACATTCAATTGTCATTATACTATAGCATACAAGAACGGCCCTTTTCTACTCTTCTTTAAGTGTAAACATTATTTACGTAAACCTCATACTTTTCGAGTTATTTGATAAAACGTGATTCATAGAAGAAAAACATTTTCAAATTTTTAATTACACGAAAATTCGTCTAAATAGGTTCTACTGCATGAGAAACACGAATCTGGACTCCATTTTATGATTACTATAATATTAACCCGTAAAGAGTAGTAGTTATTATATTATTACTATTTCTTAGAAAAATATAAATGACATTTTTTCAATTATTTACATTCAATTGTCATTATACTATAGCTCACAAGAACGGCCGTTTTCTACTCTTCCTTATGTATAAACATTATTTAGGTAAACCTCATACTTTTCGAGTTATTTGATAAAACGTGATTTATAGAAAAACTCCAAGGGGGGGACCCATGTAAATTTCTTGACACTTTTTCAATTTTTTAATTTCACGAAAATTCGTCTAATTAGGTTCTACGGCATGAGAAAAACGAATCTGGACTCCATTTTATGATTACTATAATATTAACCCCGTAAAGAGTAGTAGTTATTATACTATTACTATTTCTTAGAAAAATATAAATGACATTTTTTCAATTATTTACATTCAATTGTCATTATACTATAGCTCACAAGAACGGCCGTTTACTACTCTTCCTTAGGTATAAACATTATTTACGTAAACCTCATACTTTTCGAGTTATTTGATAAAACGAGATTTATAGAAAAAACTTTCAAATTTTTAATTTCACGAAAATTCGTCTAAATAGGTTCTACGGCATGAGAATCACGAATCTGGACTCCATTTTATGATTACTATAATATTAACCCCGTAAAGACTAGTAGTTATTATACTATTAATATTTCTTAGAAAAATATAAATGACATTTTTTCAAATATTTACATTCAATTGTCATTATACTATAGCTCACAAGAACGGCCGTTTTCTACTCTTCCTTCTGTATAAACATGATTTACGTAAACGTTATACTTTTTGAGTAATTTGATAAAACGTGATTTATAGAAAAACTCAAACCCATGAAAATTTCTTGACACTTTTTCAAAATTTTTATTTCACGAAAATTCGTCTAATTAGGTTCTACGGCATGAGAAAAAACTAATCTGGACTCCATTTTATGATTACTATAATATTAACCCGTAAAGAGTAGTAATTATACTATTACTATTTCTTAGAAAAATATAAATGACTTTTTTTCAATTATTTACATTCAATTGTCATTATACTATAGCACACAAGAACGGCCCTTTTCTACTCTTCCTTAAGTGTAAACATTATTTACGTAAACCTCATACTTTTCGAGTTATTTGATAAAACGAGATTTATAGAAAAAACTTTCAAATTTTTAATTTCACGAAAATTCGTCTAAATAGGTTCTACGGCATGAGAATCACGAATCTGGACTCCATTTTATGATTACTATAATATTAACCCCGTAAAGACTAGTAGTTATTATACTATTAATATTTCTTAGAAAAATATAAATGACATTTTTTCAAATATTTACATTCAATTGTCATTATACTATAGCTCACAAGAACGGCCGTTTTCTACTCTTCCTTCTGTATAAACATGATTTACGTAAACGTTATACTTTTTGAGTAATTTGATAAAACGTGATTTATAGAAAATTTCTTGACTTTTTCAAATTTTTTATTTCACGAAAATTCTATGGCATGAGAAAAAACTAATCTGGACTCCATTTTATGATTACTATAATATTAACCCGTAAAGAGTAGTAATTATACTATTACTATTTCTTAGAAAAATATAAATGACTTTTTTTCAATTATTTACATTCAATTGTCATTATACTATAGCACACAAGAACGGCCCTTTTCTACTCTTCCTTAAGTGTAAACATTATTTACGTAAACCTCATACTTTTCGAGTTATTTGATAAAACGTGATTTATAGAAGAAAAAAAATTTCAAATTTTTAATTACACGAAAATTCGTCTAAATAGGTTCTACTGCATGAGAAACACGAATCTGGACTCCATTTTATGATTACTATATTATTAACCCGTAAAGAGTAGTAATTATACTATTACTATTTCTTAGAAAAATATAAATGACTTTTTTTCAATTATTTACATTCAATTGTCATTATACTATAGCACACAAGAACGGCCCTTTTCTACTCTTCCTTAAGTGTAAACATTATTTACGTAAACCTCATACTTTTCGAGTTATTTGATAAAGCGTGATTTATAGAAGAAAAAAAATTTCAAATTTTTAATTGCACGAAAATTCGTCTAAATCGGTTCTACGGCATGAAAAACACGAATCTGGACTCCATTTTATGATTACTAATAATATTAACCCGTAAAGAGTAGTAATTATACTAATACTATTTCTTAGAAAAATAGAAATGACTTTTTTTCAATTATTTACATTCAATTGTCATTATACTATAGCATACAAGAACGGCCCTTTTCTACTCTTCTTTAAGTGTAAACATTATTTACGTAAACCTCATACTTTTCGAGTTATTTGATAAAACGTGATTTATAGAAGAAAAATATTTTCAAATTTTTAATTACACGAAAATTCGTCTAAATAGGTTCTACTGCATGAGAAACACGAATCTGGACTCCATTTTATGATTACTATAATATTAACCCGTAAAGAGTAGTAGTTATTATATTATTACTATTTCTTAGAAAAATATAAATGACATTTTTTCAATTATTTACATTCAATTGTCATTATACTATAGCTCACAAGAACGGCCGTTTTCTACTCTTCCTTATGTATAAACATTATTTAGGTAAACCTCATACTTTTCGAGTTATTTGATAAAACGTGATTTATAGAAAAACTCCAAGGGGGGGACCCATGTAAATTTCTTGACACTTTTTCAATTTTTTAATTTCACGAAAATTCGTCTAATTAGGTTCTACGGCATGAGAAAAACGAATCTGGACTCCATTTTATGATTACTATAATATTAACCCCGTAAAGAGTAGTAGTTATTATACTATTACTATTTCTTAGAAAAATATAAATGACATTTTTTCAATTATTTACATTCAATTGTCATTATACTATAGCTCACAAGAACGGCCGTTTACTACTCTTCCTTAGGTATAAACATTATTTACGTAAACCTCATACTTTTCGAGTTATTTGATAAAACGAGATTTATAGAAAAAACTTTCAAATTTTTAATTTCACGAAAATTCGTCTAAATAGGTTCTACGGCATGAGAATCACGAATCTGGACTCCATTTTATGATTACTATAATATTAACCCCGTAAAGACTAGTAGTTATTATACTATTAATATTTCTTAGAAAAATATAAATGACATTTTTTCAAATATTTACATTCAATTGTCATTATACTATAGCTCACAAGAACGGCCGTTTTCTACTCTTCCTTCTGTATAAACATGATTTACGTAAACGTTATACTTTTTGAGTAATTTGATAAAACGTGATTTATAGAAAAACTCAAACCCATGAAAATTTCTTGACACTTTTTCAAATTTTTTATTTCACGAAAATTCGTCTAATTAGGTTCTACGGCATGAGAAAAAACTAATCTGGACTCCATTTTATGATTACTATAATATTAACCCGTAAAGAGTAGTAATTATACTATTACTATTTCTTAGAAAAATATAAATGACTTTTTTTCAATTATTTACATTCAATTGTCATTATACTATAGCACACAAGAACGGCCCTTTTCTACTCTTCCTTAAGTGTAAACATTATTTACGTAAACCTCATACTTTTCGAGTTATTTGATAAAACGAGATTTATAGAAAAAACTTTCAAATTTTTAATTTCACGAAAATTCGTCTAAATAGGTTCTACGGCATGAGAATCACGAATCTGGACTCCATTTTATGATTACTATAATATTAACCCCGTAAAGACTAGTAGTTATTATACTATTAATATTTCTTAGAAAAATATAAATGACATTTTTTCAAATATTTACATTCAATTGTCATTATACTATAGCTCACAAGAACGGCCGTTTTCTACTCTTCCTTCTGTATAAACATGATTTACGTAAACGTTATACTTTTTGAGTAATTTGATAAAACGTGATTTATAGAAAATTTCTTGACTTTTTCAAATTTTTTATTTCACGAAAATTCTATGGCATGAGAAAAAACTAATCTGGACTCCATTTTATGATTACTATAATATTAACCCGTAAAGAGTAGTAATTATACTATTACTATTTCTTAGAAAAATATAAATGACTTTTTTTCAATTATTTACATTCAATTGTCATTATACTATAGCACACAAGAACGGCCCTTTTCTACTCTTCCTTAAGTGTAAACATTATTTACGTAAACCTCATACTTTTCGAGTTATTTGATAAAACGTGATTTATAGAAGAAAAAAAATTTCAAAATTTTAATTACACGAAAATTCGTCTAAATAGGTTCTACTGCATGAGAAACACGAATCTGGACTCCATTTTATGATTACTATATTATTAACCCGTAAAGAGTAGTAATTATACTATTACTATTTCTTAGAAAAATATAAATGTGACTTTTTTTCAATTATTTACATTCAATTGTCATTATACTATAGCACACAAGAACGGCCCTTTTCTACTCTTCCTTAAGTGTAAACATTATTTACGTAAACCTCATACTTTTCGAGTTATTTGATAAAGCGTGATTTATAGAAGAAAAAAAATTTCAAATTTTTAATTGCACGAAAATTCGTCTAAATCGGTTCTACGGCATGAAAAACACGAATCTGGACTCCATTTTATGATTACTAATAATATTAACCCGTAAAGAGTAGTAATTATACTAATACTATTTCTTAGAAAAATAGAAATGACTTTTTTTCAATTATTTACATTCAATTGTCATTATACTATAGCATACAAGAACGGCCCTTTTCTACTCTTCTTTAAGTGTAAACATTATTTACGTAAACCTCATACTTTTCGAGTTATTTGATAAAACGTGATTTATAGAAGAAAAATATTTTCAAATTTTTAATTACACGAAAATTCGTCTAAATAGGTTCTACTGCATGAGAAACACGAATCTGGACTCCATTTTATGATTACTATAATATTAACCCGTAAAGAGTAGTAGTTATTATATTATTACTATTTCTTAGAAAAATATAAATGACATTTTTTCAATTATTTACATTCAATTGTCATTATACTATAGCTCACAAGAACGGCCGTTTTCTACTCTTCCTTATGTATAAACATTATTTAGGTAAACCTCATACTTTTCGAGTTATTTGATAAAACGTGATTTATAGAAAAACTCCAAGGGGGGGACCCATGTAAATTTCTTGACACTTTTTCAATTTTTTAATTTCACGAAAATTCGTCTAATTAGGTTCTACGGCATGAGAAAAACGAATCTGGACTCCATTTTATGATTACTATAATATTAACCCCGTAAAGAGTAGTAGTTATTATACTATTACTATTTCTTAGAAAAATATAAATGACATTTTTTCAATTATTTACATTCAATTGTCATTATACTATAGCTCACAAGAACGGCCGTTTACTACTCTTCCTTAGGTATAAACATTATTTACGTAAACCTCATACTTTTCGAGTTATTTGATAAAACGAGATTTATAGAAAAAACTTTCAAATTTTTAATTTCACGAAAATTCGTCTAAATAGGTTCTACGGCATGAGAATCACGAATCTGGACTCCATTTTATGATTACTATAATATTAACCCCGTAAAGACTAGTAGTTATTATACTATTAATATTTCTTAGAAAAATATAAATGACATTTTTTCAAATATTTACATTCAATTGTCATTATACTATAGCTCACAAGAACGGCCGTTTTCTACTCTTCCTTCTGTATAAACATGATTTACGTAAACGTTATACTTTTTGAGTAATTTGATAAAACGTGATTTATAGAAAAACTCAAACCCATGAAAATTTCTTGACACTTTTTCAAATTTTTTATTTCACGAAAATTCGTCTAATTAGGTTCTACGGCATGAGAAAAAACTAATCTGGACTCCATTTTATGATTACTATAATATTAACCCGTAAAGAGTAGTAATTATACTATTACTATTTCTTAGAAAAATATAAATGACTTTTTTTCAATTATTTACATTCAATTGTCATTATACTATAGCACACAAGAACGGCCCTTTTCTACTCTTCCTTAAGTGTAAACATTATTTACGTAAACCTCATACTTTTCGAGTTATTTGATAAAACGAGATTTATAGAAAAAACTTTCAAATTTTTAATTTCACGAAAATTCGTCTAAATAGGTTCTACGGCATGAGAATCACGAATCTGGACTCCATTTTATGATTACTATAATATTAACCCCGTAAAGACTAGTAGTTATTATACTATTAATATTTCTTAGAAAAATATAAATGACATTTTTTCAAATATTTACATTCAATTGTCATTATACTATAGCTCACAAGAACGGCCGTTTTCTACTCTTCCTTCTGTATAAACATGATTTACGTAAACGTTATACTTTTTGAGTAATTTGATAAAACGTGATTTATAGAAAATTTCTTGACTTTTTCAAATTTTTTATTTCACGAAAATTCTATGGCATGAGAAAAAACTAATCTGGACTCCATTTTATGATTACTATAATATTAACCCGTAAAGAGTAGTAATTATACTATTACTATTTCTTAGAAAAATATAAATGACTTTTTTTCAATTATTTACATTCAATTGTCATTATACTATAGCACACAAGAACGGCCCTTTTCTACTCTTCCTTAAGTGTAAACATTATTTACGTAAACCTCATACTTTTCGAGTTATTTGATAAAACGTGATTTATAGAAGAAAAAAAATTTCAAATTTTTAATTACACGAAAATTCGTCTAAATAGGTTCTACTGCATGAGAAACACGAATCTGGACTCCATTTTATGATTACTATATTATTAACCCGTAAAGAGTAGTAATTATACTATTACTATTTCTTAGAAAAATATAAATGACTTTTTTTCAATTATTTACATTCAATTGTCATTATACTATAGCACACAAGAACGGCCCTTTTCTACTCTTCCTTAAGTGTAAACATTATTTACGTAAACCTCATACTTTTCGAGTTATTTGATAAAGCGTGATTTATAGAAGAAAAAAAATTTCAAATTTTTAATTGCACGAAAATTCGTCTAAATCGGTTCTACGGCATGAAAAACACGAATCTGGACTCCATTTTATGATTACTAATAATATTAACCCGTAAAGAGTAGTAATTATACTAATACTATTTCTTAGAAAAATAGAAATGACTTTTTTTCAATTATTTACATTCAATTGTCATTATACTATAGCATACAAGAACGGCCCTTTTCTACTCTTCTTTAAGTGTAAACATTATTTACGTAAACCTCATACTTTTCGAGTTATTTGATAAAACGTGATTCATAGAAGAAAAACATTTTCAAATTTTTAATTACACGAAAATTCGTCTAAATAGGTTCTACTGCATGAGAAACACGAATCTGGACTCCATTTTATGATTACTATAATATTAACCCGTAAAGAGTAGTAGTTATTATATTATTACTATTTCTTAGAAAAATATAAATGACATTTTTTCAATTATTTACATTCAATTGTCATTATACTATAGCTCACAAGAACGGCCGTTTTCTACTCTTCCTTATGTATAAACATTATTTAGGTAAACCTCATACTTTTCGAGTTATTTGATAAAACGTGATTTATAGAAAAACTCCAAGGGGGGGACCCATGTAAATTTCTTGACACTTTTTCAATTTTTTAATTTCACGAAAATTCGTCTAATTAGGTTCTATGGCATGAGAAAAACGAATCTGGACTCCATTTTATGATTACTATAATATTAACCCCGTAAAGAGTAGTAGTTATTATACTATTACTATTTCTTAGAAAAATATAAATGACATTTTTTCAATTATTTACATTCAATTGTCATTATACTATAGCTCACAAGAACGGCCGTTTACTACTCTTCCTTAGGTATAAACATTATTTACGTAAGCCTCATACTTTTCGAGTTATTTGATAAAACGAGATTTATAGAAAAAACTTTCAAATTTTTAATTTCACGAAAATTCGTCTAAATAGGTTCTACGGCATGAGAATCACGAATCTGGACTCCATTTTATGATTACTATAATATTAACCCCGTAAAGACTAGTAGTTATTATACTATTAATATTTCTTAGAAAAATATAAATGACATTTTTTCAAATATTTACATTCAATTGCCATTATACTATAGCTCACAAGAACGGCCGTTTTCTACTCTTCCTTCTGTATAAACATGATTTACGTAAACGTTATACTTTTTGAGTAATTTGATAAAACGTGATTTATAGAAAAACTCAAACCCATGAAAATTTCTTGACACTTTTTCAAATTTTTTATTTCACGAAAATTCGTCTAATTAGGTTCTACGGCATGACAAAAAACTAATCTGGACTCCATTTTATGATTACTATAATATTAACCCGTAAAGAGTAGTAATTATACTATTACTATTTCTTAGAAAAATATAAATATGACTTTTTTCAATTATTTACATTCAATTGTCATTATACTATAGCTCACAAGAACGGCTGTTTTCTACTCTTCCTTACGTGTAAACATTATTTACTTAAACCTCATACTTTTCGAGTTATTTGATAAAACGTGATTTCTAATAGAAATAACTTTTTCAAATTTTTAATTTCACGAAAATTCGTCTAAATAGGTTCTACGGTATGAGAAACACGAATCTGGACTCCATTTTATGATTACTATAATATTAACCGGTAAAGAGTAGTAGTTATTATACTATTACTATTTCTTAGAAAAATATAAATGTGACATTTTTTCAATTATTTACATTCAATTGTTATTATACTATAGCTCACAATAACGGCCGTTTTCTACTCTTCCTTATTTATAAACATTATTTACGTAAACTTCATACTTTTCGAATTATTTGATAAAACGTGATTTATAGAAAAAAATCAAAATTTCTTGACATTTTTTCAAATTTTTAATTTCACGAAAATTCGTCTAATTAGGTTCTACGGCATGAGAAACACGAATCTGGACTCCATTTTATGATTACTATAATATTAACCCGTAAAGAGTAGTAATTATACTATTACTATTTCATAGAAAAATATAAATGACTTTTTTCAATTATTTACATTCATTTGTCATTATACTATAGCTCACAAGAACGGCCGTTTACTACGCTTCCTTAAGTGTAAACATTATTTACGTAAACCTCATACTTTTCGAGTTATTTGATAAAACGTGATATATAGAAAAAACTTTTCATATTTATAACTTCACGAAAATTACTCTAAATAGGTTCTACGGCATGAGAAACACGAATCTGGACTCCATTTTATGATTACTATAATATTAACCCGTAGAGTAGTAATTATACTATTACTATTTCTTAGAAAAATATAAATGTGACATTTTTTCAATTATTTACATTCAATTGTCATTATACTATAGCTCACAAGAACGGCCGTTCACTACTCTTCCTTAAGTGTAAACATTATTTACGTAAACCTCATACTTTTCGAGTTATTTGATATAACGTGATTTATAGAAAAAACTTTTTCAAATTTTTAATTTCACGTAAAATCGTCTAAATAGATTCTACGGCATGAGAAACACGAATCTGGACTCCATTTTATGATTACTATAATATTAACCCGTAAAGAGTAGTAATTATACTAATACTATTTCTTAGAAAAATATAAATGTGACTTTTTTTCAATTATTTACATTCAATTGTCATTATACTATAGCATACAAGAACGGCCCCTTTCTATTCTTCCTTAAGTGTAAACATTATCTACGTAAACCTCATACTTTTCGAGTTATTTGATAAAACGTGATTTATAGAAGAAAAAAAAATTCAAATTTTTAATTTCACGAAAATTCGTCTAAATAGGTTCTACGGCATGAAAAACACGAATCTGGACTCCATTTTATGATTACTATAATATTAACCCGTAAAGAGTAGTAATTATACTATTACTATTTCTTAGAAAAATATAAATGACTTTTTTTCAATTATTTACATTCAATTGTCATTATACTATAGCACACAAGAACGGCCCTTTTCTACTCTTCCTTAAGTGTAAACATTATTTACGTAAACCTCATACTTTTCGAGTTATTTGATAAAACGTGATTTATAGAAGAAAAAAAATTTCAAAATTTTAATTACACGAAAATTCGTCTAAATAGGTTCTACTGCATGAGAAACACGAATCTGGACTCCATTTTATGATTACTATATTATTAACCCGTAAAGAGTAGTAATTATACTATTACTATTTCTTAGAAAAATATAAATGTGACTTTTTTTCAATTATTTACATTCAATTGTTTTTATACTATAGCACACAAGAACGGCCCTTTTCTACTCTTCCTTAAGTGTAAACATTATTTACGTAAACCTCATACTTTTCGAGTTATTTGATAAAGCGTGATTTATAGAAGAAAAAAAATTTCAAATTTTTAATTGCACGAAAATTCGTCTAAATCGGTTCTACGGCATGAAAAACACGAATCTGGACTCCATTTTATGATTACTAATAATATTAACCCGTAAAGAGTAGTAATTATACTAATACTATTTCTTAGAAAAATAGAAATGACTTTTTTTCAATTATTTACATTCAATTGTCATTATACTATAGCATACAAGAACGGCCCTTTTCTACTCTTCTTTAAGTGTAAACATTATTTACGTAAACCTCATACTTTTCGAGTTATTTGATAAAACGTGATTTATAGAAGAAAAATATTTTCAAATTTTTAATTACACGAAAATTCGTCTAAATAGGTTCTACTGCATGAGAAACACGAATCTGGACTCCATTTTATGATTACTATAATATTAACCCGTAAAGAGTAGTAGTTATTATATTATTACTATTTCTTAGAAAAATATAAATGACATTTTTTCAATTATTTACATTCAATTGTCATTATACTATAGCTCACAAGAACGGCCGTTTTCTACTCTTCCTTATGTATAAACATTATTTAGGTAAACCTCATACTTTTCGAGTTATTTGATAAAACGTGATTTATAGAAAAACTCCAAGGGGGGGACCCATGTAAATTTCTTGACACTTTTTCAATTTTTTAATTTCACGAAAATTCGTCTAATTAGGTTCTACGGCATGAGAAAAACGAATCTGGACTCCATTTTATGATTACTATAATATTAACCCCGTAAAGAGTAGTAGTTATTATACTATTACTATTTCTTAGAAAAATATAAATGACATTTTTTCAATTATTTACATTCAATTGTCATTATACTATAGCTCACAAGAACGGCCGTTTACTACTCTTCCTTAGGTATAAACATTATTTACGTAAACCTCATACTTTTCGAGTTATTTGATAAAACGAGATTTATAGAAAAAACTTTCAAATTTTTAATTTCACGAAAATTCGTCTAAATAGGTTCTACGGCATGAGAATCACGAATCTGGACTCCATTTTATGATTACTATAATATTAACCCCGTAAAGACTAGTAGTTATTATACTATTAATATTTCTTAGAAAAATATAAATGACATTTTTTCAAATATTTACATTCAATTGTCATTATACTATAGCTCACAAGAACGGCCGTTTTCTACTCTTCCTTCTGTAAAAACATGATTTACGTAAACGTTATACTTTTTGAGTAATTTGATAAAACGTGATTTATAGAAAAACTCAAACCCATGAAAATTTCTTGACACTTTTTCAAATTTTTTATTTCACGAAAATTCGTCTAATTAGGTTCTACGGCATGAGAAAAAACTAATCTGGACTCCATTTTATGATTACTATAATATTAACCCGTAAAGAGTAGTAATTATACTATTACTATTTCTTAGAAAAATATAAATGACTTTTTTTCAATTATTTACATTCAATTGTCATTATACTATAGCACACAAGAACGGCCCTTTTCTACTCTTCCTTAAGTGTAAACATTATTTACGTAAACCTCATACTTTTCGAGTTATTTGATAAAACGAGATTTATAGAAAAAACTTTCAAATTTTTAATTTCACGAAAATTCGTCTAAATAGGTTCTACGGCATGAGAATCACGAATCTGGACTCCATTTTATGATTACTATAATATTAACCCCGTAAAGACTAGTAGTTATTATACTATTAATATTTCTTAGAAAAATATAAATGACATTTTTTCAAATATTTACATTCAATTGTCATTATACTATAGCTCACAAGAACGGCCGTTTTCTACTCTTCCTTCTGTATAAACATGATTTACGTAAACGTTATACTTTTTGAGTAATTTGATAAAACGTGATTTATAGAAAATTTCTTGACTTTTTCAAATTTTTTATTTCACGAAAATTCTATGGCATGAGAAAAAACTAATCTGGACTCCATTTTATGATTACTATAATATTAACCCGTAAAGAGTAGTAATTATACTATTACTATTTCTTAGAAAAATATAAATGACTTTTTTTCAATTATTTACATTCAATTGTCATTATACTATAGCACACAAGAACGGCCCTTTTCTACTCTTCCTTAAGTGTAAACATTATTTACGTAAACCTCATACTTTTCGAGTTATTTGATAAAACGTGATTTATAGAAGAAAAAAAATTTCAAATTTTTAATTACACGAAAATTCGTCTAAATAGGTTCTACTGCATGAGAAACACGAATCTGGACTCCATTTTATGATTACTATATTATTAACCCGTAAAGAGTAGTAATTATACTATTACTATTTCTTAGAAAAATATAAATGACTTTTTTTCAATTATTTACATTCAATTGTCATTATACTATAGCACACAAGAACGGCCCTTTTCTACTCTTCCTTAAGTGTAAACATTATTTACGTAAACCTCATACTTTTCGAGTTATTTGATAAAGCGTGATTTATAGAAGAAAAAAAATTTCAAATTTTTAATTGCACGAAAATTCGTCTAAATCGGTTCTACGGCATGAAAAACACGAATCTGGACTCCATTTTATGATTACTAATAATATTAACCCGTAAAGAGTAGTAATTATACTAATACTATTTCTTAGAAAAATAGAAATGACTTTTTTTCAATTATTTACATTCAATTGTCATTATACTATAGCATACAAGAACGGCCCTTTTCTACTCTTCTTTAAGTGTAAACATTATTTACGTAAACCTCATACTTTTCGAGTTATTTGATAAAACGTGATTCATAGAAGAAAAACATTTTCAAATTTTTAATTACACGAAAATTCGTCTAAATAGGTTCTACTGCATGAGAAACACGAATCTGGACTCCATTTTATGATTACTATAATATTAACCCGTAAAGAGTAGTAGTTATTATATTATTACTATTTCTTAGAAAAATATAAATGACATTTTTTCAATTATTTACATTCAATTGTCATTATACTATAGCTCACAAGAACGGCCGTTTTCTACTCTTCCTTATGTATAAACATTATTTAGGTAAACCTCATACTTTTCGAGTTATTTGATAAAACGTGATTTATAGAAAAACTCCAAGGGGGGGACCCATGTAAATTTCTTGACACTTTTTCAATTTTTTAATTTCACGAAAATTCGTCTAATTAGGTTCTATGGCATGAGAAAAACGAATCTGGACTCCATTTTATGATTACTATAATATTAACCCCGTAAAGAGTAGTAGTTATTATACTATTACTATTTCTTAGAAAAATATAAATGACATTTTTTCAATTATTTACATTCAATTGTCATTATACTATAGCTCACAAGAACGGCCGTTTACTACTCTTCCTTAGGTATAAACATTATTTACGTAAGCCTCATACTTTTCGAGTTATTTGATAAAACGAGATTTATAGAAAAAACTTTCAAATTTTTAATTTCACGAAAATTCGTCTAAATAGGTTCTACGGCATGAGAATCACGAATCTGGACTCCATTTTATGATTACTATAATATTAACCCCGTAAAGACTAGTAGTTATTATACTATTAATATTTCTTAGAAAAATATAAATGACATTTTTTCAAATATTTACATTCAATTGCCATTATACTATAGCTCACAAGAACGGCCGTTTTCTACTCTTCCTTCTGTATAAACATGATTTACGTAAACGTTATACTTTTTGAGTAATTTGATAAAACGTGATTTATAGAAAAACTCAAACCCATGAAAATTTCTTGACACTTTTTCAAATTTTTTATTTCACGAAAATTCGTCTAATTAGGTTCTACGGCATGACAAAAAACTAATCTGGACTCCATTTTATGATTACTATAATATTAACCCGTAAAGAGTAGTAATTATACTATTACTATTTCTTAGAAAAATATAAATATGACTTTTTTCAATTATTTACATTCAATTGTCATTATACTATAGCTCACAAGAACGGCTGTTTTCTACTCTTCCTTACGTGTAAACATTATTTACTTAAACCTCATACTTTTCGAGTTATTTGATAAAACGTGATTTCTAATAGAAATAACTTTTTCAAATTTTTAATTTCACGAAAATTCGTCTAAATAGGTTCTACGGTATGAGAAACACGAATCTGGACTCCATTTTATGATTACTATAATATTAACCGGTAAAGAGTAGTAGTTATTATACTATTACTATTTCTTAGAAAAATATAAATGTGACATTTTTTCAATTATTTACATTCAATTGTTATTATACTATAGCTCACAATAACGGCCGTTTTCTACTCTTCCTTATTTATAAACATTATTTACGTAAACTTCATACTTTTCGAATTATTTGATAAAACGTGATTTATAGAAAAAAATCAAAATTTCTTGACATTTTTTCAAATTTTTAATTTCACGAAAATTCGTCTAATTAGGTTCTACGGCATGAGAAACACGAATCTGGACTCCATTTTATGATTACTATAATATTAACCCGTAAAGAGTAGTAATTATACTATTACTATTTCATAGAAAAATATAAATGACTTTTTTCAATTATTTACATTCATTTGTCATTATACTATAGCTCACAAGAACGGCCGTTTACTACGCTTCCTTAAGTGTAAACATTATTTACGTAAACCTCATACTTTTCGAGTTATTTGATAAAACGTGATATATAGAAAAAACTTTTCATATTTATAACTTCACGAAAATTACTCTAAATAGGTTCTACGGCATGAGAAACACGAATCTGGACTCCATTTTATGATTACTATAATATTAACCCGTAGAGTAGTAATTATACTATTACTATTTCTTAGAAAAATATAAATGTGACATTTTTTCAATTATTTACATTCAATTGTCATTATACTATAGCTCACAAGAACGGCCGTTCACTACTCTTCCTTAAGTGTAAACATTATTTACGTAAACCTCATACTTTTCGAGTTATTTGATATAACGTGATTTATAGAAAAAACTTTTTCAAATTTTTAATTTCACGTAAAATCGTCTAAATAGATTCTACGGCATGAGAAACACGAATCTGGACTCCATTTTATGATTACTATAATATTAACCCGTAAAGAGTAGTAGTTATTATACTATTACTATTTCTTAGAAAAATATAAATGTGACATTTTTTTCAATTATTTACATTCAATTGTCATTATACTATAGCTCACAAGAACGGCCGTTTTCTACTCTTCCTTATGTATAAACATTATTTACGTAAACCTCATACTTTTCGAGTTATTTGATAAAACGTGATTTATAGAAAAACTCACAGGGGGGACCCATGAAAATTTTGACACTTTTTCAAATTTTTAATTTCACGAAAATTGGTCTAATTAGGTTCTACGGCATGAGAAAAACTAATCTGGACTCCATTTTATGATTACTATAATATTAACCCGTAAAGAGTAATAGTTATTATACTATTACTATTTCTTAGAAAAATATAAATGTGACATTTTTTCAATTATTTACATTCAATTGTCATTATACTATAGCTCAAAAGAACGGCCGTTTACTACTCTTCCTTAAGTGTAAACATTATTTACGTAAACCTCATACTTTTCGAGTTAGTTGATAAAACGTGATTTATAGAAAAACTCACATGGGGGGACCCATGAAAATTTCTTGACAATTTTTCAAATTTTTAATTTCACGAAAATTCGTCTAATTAGGTTCTACGGCATGAGAAACACGAATCTGGACTCCATTTTATGATTACTATAATATTAACCCGTAAAGAGTAGTAATTATACTATTACTATTTCATAGAAAAATTTAAATGTGACTTTTTTCAATTATTTACATTCAATTGTCATTATACTATAGCTCACAAGAACGGCCGTTTACTACTCTTCCTTAAGTGTAAACATTATTTACGTAAACCTCATACTTTTCGAGTTATTTGATAAAACGTGATATATAGAAAAAACTTTTCATATTTATAACTTCACGAAAATTAGTCTAAATAGGTTCTACGGCATGAGAAACACGAATCTGGACTCCATTTTATGATTACTATAATATTAACCCGTAAAGAGTAGTAGTTATTATACTATTACTATTTCTTAGAAAAATATAAATGTGACGTTTTTTCAATTGTTTACATTCAATTGTCATTATACTATAGCTCACAAGAACGGCCGTTTTCTACTCTTCCTTAAGTATAAACATTATTTACGTAAACCTCATACTTTTCGAGTTATTTGATAAAAAAAAAAGTGATTTATAGAAAAAACTCTTGAAAAACCCATGAAAATTTCTTTACACTTTTTCAAATTTTTTATTTCACGAAAATTCGTCTAAATAGGTTCTACGGCATGAGAAACACAAATCTGGACTCCATTTTATCATTACTATAATATTAACCCGTAAAGAGTAGTAGTTATTATACTATTACTATTTCTTAGAAAAAATATAAAAGTGACATTTTTTCAATTATTAACATTCAATTGTCCTTATACTATAGCTCACAAGAACGGCCGTTTTCTACTCTTCCTTAAGTATAAACATTATTTACGTAAACCTCATACTTTTCGAGTTATTTGAAAAAACGTGATTTATAGAAAAAACTCTAAGGGGGGTACCCATGAAAATTTCTTGACACTTTTTCAATTTTTTAATTTCACGAAAATTCGTCTAAATAGGTTCTACGGCATGAGAAACACGAATCTGGACTCCATTTTATGATTACTATAATATTAACCCGTAAAGAGTAGTAGTTATTATATTATTACTATTTCTTAGAAAAATATAAATGTGACATTTTTTCAATTATTTACATTCAATTGTCATTATACTATAGCTCACAAGAACGGCCGTTTTCTACTCTTCCTTAAGTATAAACATTATTTACGTAAACCTCATACTTTTCGAGTTATTCGATAAAACGTTATTTATAGAAAAAATAAAATTTGTTCTCAAATTCAGTGGCATAACTGTTTGAGATGATCTGAACAAGGATCTGAAGTTGAATTTGCAGTCCATTATAAAGGTAAAGTGATATCGACTGGGTTGTCTTACGAATCTTCAAATTTACAGGTAATATTCGTCAGACGACCTAGTCGATATCTCCTTACCTTTATAATGGTTTGCAAATTCAAACTCAGATACTTGTTTGGATCACATCAAACAGTTATGCCACTAGATTACAGAAATATATATGAATTTATTTTGGTTAGGTTATATTAGGTTTGGTTAGGTTTGGTTAGGTTTCGTTACGTTTAGTTACGTTTAGTTAGGTTGTTATGTTAATTTAGAAGCTATCAAATGTTTTTTATGATTAAAGTAGGGGTTGTGTGAGGTGCAGACGCCATTTCTTTTTCGTAGCACGCCATTCTGAAGATGTAAAAATTTACCGAATGAAAATTGCTTTGTTAGCATAACCTTCCCAGAGCTGCACTTGAATAAGCCTAACTAAAACTAACCTAACCAAAAGTAACTAAACGTAACCTAACATAACCTAATCATATATCTAACATAACTTTAAAAAAAATAATCCATATTTTTTTCTGAAATTCAGTGGCATAACTGTTTGAGATGATCTGAACAAGGATCTGAAGTTGAATTTGCAGTCCATTATAAAGGTAAGGAGATATCGACTGGGTCGTCTTACGAATCTTCAAATTTACAGGTAATATTCGTCAGACGACCCAGTCGATATCTCCTTACCTTTATAATGGATTACTAATTCAACCTCAGATACTTGTTCGGATCACATCAAATAGTTATGCCACTGAATTACAGAAATAAATATGATTTTTTTATTGGTTAGGTTATGTTAGGTTTGGTTAGGTTTCGTTACGTTTAGTTAGAGATATTGGAAATATCATTGCAGCATTTGATAGACCTAATTAAACTCTACAACTGTCATAATGAGTATATTTTTTATGTATAATATTTACGCAGTAATATTAAACCGTATTTTTTTTCCGAAAAATAGATTTCCTTCTAATTTTCTCGGAAGCTATTAGAGATATTGGAAATATCATTGCAGCATTTGATAGACCTAATTAAACTTTACAACTGTCATAATGAATATTTGTTCTTAGATCAAATTTAGCAATAAAATAACTTTTTTTTTTTCTTCCTCATTTTCTCGAAAGCTATTAGACATATTGGAAATGTCATTGCAGCATCTGGTAGATCTTATTATACTATATAACTGTCATTATGAATATTTGTTTAATGACTAATAATTAATCAATAATATAAAACCGCATCTTTTTTCCAAAACATAACTTTCCTCCTCATTTTCTCGAAAGCTATTAGAGATATTGGAAATATCATTGCTGCATTTGATAGATCTAATTAAACTTTACAATTGCCATTATGAATATTCGTTCTATGTATAATAATTACGCAGTAAAATTAAACCGTATCTTTTTTCCAAAAAATAGATTTCGTTATAATTTTCTCGGAAGCTATTAGAGATATTGGAAATATCATTGGAGCATCTGATAGATCTATTTAAACTCTACAAGTGTCATAATGAATATATGTTCTATGTATAATATTTACGCAGTAATATTAAACCGTATTTCTTTTTCCGAAAATTTGATTTCGTTCTAATTTTCTTGTAAGCTATTAGAGATATTGGAAATATCATTGCAGCATCTGATAGACCTAATAAAACTCTACAACGATCATAATGAATATTTGTTCTATGTACAATAATTGAATACAGTGTATGTGGTAATACTTGAGGAAGGATTAAGATATGATGCAGAGAAGAGCGAATGGATGTCTAGTTATCCATGGTTAAACGATCCTCAAAATTTAAGGAACAATGTAAAAGTAGCAATTGCCAGAATGAAATCACTTGAAATCAGACTCAAGAAATTGGGCACTGAGTACACACAAATATACCAGAATGAAATAAACAATATCAGTGTGGAGGAAATGCAATCATATGATGGTCCTATCTACTACATACCTCACCATCAAGTACTAAAGCCAAGTTCATCATCTACACCACTACGATTAGTATTCAATGCATCAGCCAAATACAAACACATTTGTATGGCGTGACATGGACACTATGAGGGAACCAGATCACTATGTCCTAACATCGGTCACATTTGGAGATAGATGCAGTAGAGCCATCGCCGCCCTAGCTATGAGAAAGACTGCGGAAATGCAGGAGAGCAAGCTTCCCAGAGTTAATGAGATGATGAGGCTGGGTGTGCCTATCAGTATGATGGTGTGAAGGAGATAGTGGTAAATAGTGGTGGTAAAAGCCTTGTTAATATATGTCACAATAATGATTGGGTAATAATTAATAATCTTTAGTATGGGAGTGAACATTTTAACGGAAACTTGTCTTTTAAACGCCGTCATACATGGCCGTCCGAAATAGATTTATGCCTGTGTAAGTTGACTTGCTTGGATAAGATTAGGGAGTTACACGTGCACCAAGATGTACGTGGATCAGACCATGTTCCAATATCCATTACTCTGGATATTAACAGAGGAAAAGTGGTCTTGGCCCAGGAGCTGGTGGCAGCTACCTTGGGACAAAGTTACCAGCCCCAGACACCAACCTTTGTCTATAAACCAAGGAAATCAGCTAACTATAAGAAAGTTAATACGGAAGAATTCATAAGAAGACTAAACCAAGTGGAGCCTCCTACCTTGAATTCTAGGAGTCAATACGTACATGAAAGGCTTAGCTAATACGTACATGAATACTAATGTTAGGTTGTATAGAATCATTTCAACAAGAGATTTTAGAAGGAATTATTAGTACTTACGCGATGCAATTTGTTCTTCTCTCCCGGAGGTTTTGTCAACTTGTGTCAATGAAAATGTTGCTGAAAGACGTCAACCCGGCCTGTAAGATAAATAATAATAATAATAATAACAATAATAATAATAATAATAATAATAATAATAATAATACAATATATTCCATTGCAACATATGAACAATTAAGATAGGTTGTATATAAACAATTAAATTCTAGGATGTACTTGTTGCAGAGAGAAGGATTAAAAGGCATCTCTAGGCCATAGGTTTACAAGGTAGAGTTCTAACACCTAAATAATAATAATAATATGAATACACTGTGATTGCATCTATATTAACCTTAAGCCAGAATATATTAGCATTGTGCCAATAGAAGTGAAAATAGAAGTGGTAGCCTAACAAGTCTTCAAGATGGCAACCTTACTTTTACAGGAGACACACAAAGCAAATTTTGATGTCCTTTACGTAAACAATTAAGTATTATTATTAAACAAGAGATTTTACACGGAAATATATCTTCTCTCCCGGAAGTTCTGGTCAACTTGTGTCCGTAAAACTTGTACTAAGACGTCAACTCAGCCTGTAATATAAATAATATTAATAATGACAATAATAATAATAATGATAAAGATATCAACAATATATTCAATGGAGACGAACAAAATAAACACATAAACATATTATTATTACTATTATTGACTTTATATGTATTGGAAGAAGGATTAAAAGGCACATAAATAATAATAATAATAATAATAATAATAATAATAATAATAATAATAATAATAATAATAATAAAAAGGTACCATGAGCCTGGATCAAACTCGCAACCTTTGGCTCACAAGCCGAGCACTGCACCACAGAGTACTGTCCACATAACTCTCGGAAGGTCCGTGGGCAAAATAATCTTGAATCACTGGGTCCGAAAACTCTTCTTTGGGGACAGTGTTGTATATGGGGTCAGCGTGGTATTAGCCCACCTCCCAACCTTCTCCTGTAGGGGATAGGGTTTGTTAGATTGTGTTGGGGATGGGTTTTGGTGAGTGAAATGGTTTTGTTGGTTGAAAATGTGTTCAAAGTGTGCAATACATGATAAATGAGGTGCATAGAACATTTTAAAGATATTCACGATTATAACAAATGACTGATAAAACTACAATTAGCAGTTAAAAGATAATTAGGTCTCTTCTATTTGCGTGAATCCGTTTCAGATCACTGAATCTGGGCGGAGCTTGGCCGCTCTGGGCGGGACTTAGCCGCGAAATCGTGTTCTATTTACCATCTTAACCCGTGATCTGTAACAGATTCCTGAATCCGTCGAATCTGATTTGGGAGGTGGGTTATAGCAGACAACACTCGTGTCAGAAAGCCGACGCCTGGAGAAGCGGTAGTGAACATGGAGGACAAGGATGAGGACCAACAACAAGGCGGAGGCAGGCGAACCATGGGTAAAAAAGACAACAACTGCTCCAAATGTAAGGTACCATTTAAGCAAAGTGACAATGCTGTAGAATGTGACCACTGCAAGAAATGGTTTCACTGTGGTTGTAGCAAGTGCAGTATCAAGTTGTTCAATGTGTTGAAGGATGAAGAGGATGTGCTGTGGTTCTGCTATGGTTGCAAGGCAGGAGTGTTGAGCGCCTGTGAGGAGGTTAAGAAACTGAGAGAAGAGAATAAGAAGATAAGGCAGGAACTAAGGGAGTTCAGAGAGCAGAATAAAGAGTTAGCTGATAATGTCAAGCAAATTGAGGAAACATGGAATGCACAGGAAAAGGTGATTGTAGATAAGGCTGTTCAAGAATCAGTGAAGAAAGTAGAAGAGGTTATTCAAGAAAATAACAGAAGAATGATAGAGAAAGAGGATAGAGAGAAAAGAAGGAATAACATCATATTATTCAACCTGCCAGAGTCAAACAAAAACCAAGGACAGGAAAGGGTTAAGGAAGACGTAGACAAGTGTGAAAATGTTTTTGGAGACATCCTAAGAGTAGAAGAGTATAGCTTTGATAAAATCATCAGGCTGGGAAAGAAACAGGAGGGAAAGACTAGGCCAACACTAGTAAGAATGACAGAGGAACATTCAAAATGGAGTGTGATCTCGAGGGCAAAACAACTGAGGCAGGCAGAGGATGAAATAATCAAAAATCTTGTCATAGTACCAGACCTAACCGAGCAACAAAGAGCAGAGGAAGCCAAACTGAGACAAGAACTAAAAAGGAGAAGGGAAAGTGGAGAAAAGTGCATTATAAAGAGAGGAAAAATAGTGAACCAAGACAATAATAGGAGATATTGAAATAATGCAAAAAGTAAGGAAAGTACAAAGGAGTACAAAGGAAGAACAGACAGCAACAGTCCTACTGGACCTAACGAGGCTGTCTGTTTAGCTACACTACTACTATTATAATATCTACGTGATAGAGACAAAAGGACAGCAAAGTGGAAGGCTCCTCCCCACCCATCCCTCCCTCCAGCCGAAGCTGGCCGGAAGAGGAAGTGATACCATGTAGCATAAAAAAACTAACATGGAATTTGTATAGGAAAGAAATAAAAAATACAAGGAGTAATCTATGCTTAAAAAAAATAAATAAATAAATAAATAAAAAATAAATAAATAAAATAAAATAAAATAAAAAATAAAAAAATAAAAAATAAATTTAAAAAAAAAAAAAAAAAAAAAAAAAAAACCCGCAGTAGTGAAATATTCGACTTGGTGAACAGATGCTAAGTGCTTATCGAGTTTTTTCTTAAATGATTCAATTGTAATACTGTTGACAATTTGTGCTGGGAGAGAATTCCAAACATTTACGATTCTATTGAAGAAAAAGTGTTTCGCTTCATTTGATCTAAAGCGCTTACCAATGATCTTGAAGCCATTGTTACGGGTGGAGCTTGTGAGATCGGTAGTTACGTAATCGTTTATGTTAATATTATCAAAACCATGGAAAATTTTAAAAACCTCAATTAGATCCCCTCGTAGCCTACGTTTGGATAAACTGAATAAGTTCAGCTCCTTTAGACGTTCTTCGTAAGACTTGTTTCACAGTCTTGGGATCATTTTAGTAATTCTTCTTTGTATTCTCTCCAGCATATTAATATCTTTTCTATAGTATGGTGACCAAAATTGAATGCAATATTCTAGATGAGGGCGTACGAGTGCATTATATAATGTAAGGATAACTTTTTCAGATTTATAATCAAAAGTTCTACCGATGAAACCGACCAGTTTGTTAGCTTTTTTTACAACGTCTGAACAATGTTTATCTGGTTTGAGGTCGTTACTAATAGTTATCCCTAAGTCTTTTTCATGGTTAACCTTGGAAAGTTCAGAGTCATTCATTGTATATTTAGTGAATTGATTATTGCTACCGATATGCAAAACTTTACATTTATCAACATTAAATTTAATTTGCCATTTCTTTGACCAATTGACTAACACGTTGAGGTTTGATTGAAATTGTAGTTTATCAGCGATTGTAGTTACTTTACTCGTGATTTTCGTATCGTCGGCAAATTTTGATATTTTACAAGTGAGGCCTTCATCAATATCATTTACGTAAATAAGAAAAAGAATGGGACCAAGTACTGATCCCTGTGGCACCCCGCTTTTAACTTCTCGCCAGTTAGATGATTTACCGTTTATGACAATGCGTTGTCTTCTTTCGGAAAGCCAGTCTTCAACCCATTTAAGAATATTTCCAGATATGCCGTGTGATTCTAATTTTTTTAATAACCGTTTGTGGGGAACTTTGTCAAACGCTTTTTGAAAGTTGAGATAAATTATATCGACCGCTTTTGTCTCGTCATAAATGTTGAATACATCGTTATAAAAGTCAAGGAGATTCGTTAAGCAAGATCGTTTGTTTCGAAAACCATGTTGAGAATTATTAATCATGCTATTTTCTTCAAGAAAAGTCACTAGTTTATCGCGTATTATAGTTTCCATTAATTTACCAACTACGGATGTGAGGCTGATTGGTCTGTAGTTAATCGGTAGTGTTTTATCTCCTTTCTTTTGTATAGGGGTAACATTTGCTAATTTCCAAATGTCGGGAACTTTTCCAGAATTTAAAGATTTATTAAATAGTATTGCAAGAGGTTTGCTGATTTGAAATGTTGTCTCTTTTAAGACTCTCGGTGCAATACAATCAGGACCAGGAGTTTTATTTACTTTAATTTTATCAAGTGCCTTAGTTATTATATCCTCAGTAAAGTGACAATCGCTTAAAGGAATTAAGTTAGGTTTAGCTGGGGTTACTTCCTGGATTTCATCGGTGTCTTCAACAGTAAAAACGGATGCAAAATAATCATTTAGTACTTCGGCCATTTCTGATTCTGTATTTATTTCCTTACCGTTTTCTAGGTGGAGTGGGCCAATATTAGTTGTGATAACTTTTTTATTACGTACGTAGGTGTAAAATTCCTTGGGGTTGGATTTAGTTTTATTCGCAATATATATTTCGAGATCTTTTTTACTTTGTCTAATCATCTTTTTTGTTTCGCGTCTTAGTCTTTCGTATTCTATTTTATCGTTTTCGTTTTGTGATAGTAAATATTTATCATGTGCCCGCTTTTTAAGTAATAATCTTGCCTCAATCTGGCTATTCCACCATTTTGGTTTATTAATATTTTTATTTTTACGAGGACGTCTCTTACAAACGGGAATGCATACTTTAACGGCTTCATTTAAGATGTTATAAAACTTTTCCCACGATCTATTTACATCGGTTTCGTTTTCTACTATGCTCCAATCAGTATCTGCTAAAAGCTTTCTCAGTTTTTCAAAGTTACCTTTGCGATACATGAAGATAAGTTCTTCGCTTACGTTATCTTTGTAAACTTCGAGATTTATGTTAAAAGAGACAATTTTATGGTCGCTGGTACTGAATTCAGGGCCCGTATTAACGTTACTTACTAGACCGTCGTTTGTTGAAAATACAAGATCTAGTATATTATCACCTCTCGTGGGTTTGCTTACGTGCTGACTTAAGCCACTCTCTAATAAATTATTATATAAGTCGTGACCCATATGAGATTTAAGAGAATTTCCCCATGAATTTACAGGAAGATTAAAGTCTCCAAAGATTACGCTTTCAAATGAATTACTTACTTCGATTATCTGGTCGAATAATTTTCTATCGCTATTATTATTGTGTGCTGGTGGTCTATAAATGAGTCCAATAATAATTTTCTTAGTACGTGTTTTCAGTTGTAAAAATATAGCATCTACGTTATCTATTTTTTCAGTTTGCAAGACTGTAGGGTTAAGACTGGCTTTCACGTAAAAAAGAACGCCCCCACCTTTTTTATTTTGTCGTTCGCAACTGAATATTGAATAGCTTGGCAAATTATATTCTGCTAAAAAGTCTCTATTTTCTGTGTTAATCCAAGATTCCGATACTGCAATAATGTGAAAATCTTCAGATGCTGCAAGTGCTTTTAAATCTGAGAATTTATTTCTGAGGCTGCGCGCATTAAACATGCAAATTTTTAGGCATTTGTTTACGTTAGTTTTTCTATACACGGTGTTACTTACGTAGCTGAGGTTGTGCGAGGCTGGATACTGTTTTTTCTTCTGAAATCAGAAACTTTGTCATTAAGTAGCCTGCCTAAACGAGCAGCTCCAACTGGATTGAGGTGCAAGTCATCGTCCTTGAAAAGAAAAGGTTTGTTATAAAAGTCATCCCAGCAGTTGATAAAGTCGATTCCTTCATCTGTACAAATGGACTTAAGACGGTTATTGGTGCTGAAGGCCCTGTTGAAAAAAGCTGTGGGTGCACTACTTCGGGGAAGGATTCCTGAAAGAATTATTTTATTAGTCTTACATTTGTATCGTCGAATCAGCTTCCTGTATCTCTCCAGCAGTTCCTCGGATCTGGTGTTCATGACGTCATTTGTATCTGCATGGATAATTAAAAGCGTGTTAGTATTTACTTGACTAGTTGCCTCGTCACAGGCTGATGTGATGTCATCCAAACGTCCTCCTGGCATGCACAGCCTCTTTCTGTTTGATCGGTTCCTCCCACAAAACTCCGTTAGCTGGTCTCTCACAATAGAATCGCCAATAATTCTCGTCTCATGGTCCTCTTCTTCTTCTTCTTTCATCAGGATTCTAAAACTGTTATAAGTAGACAGGTAAGAAAGATTTTTTATTAATTTGTCGTGCACCATTTCTGACAGGAGTGAAAGGTACTTCCCCCTGAATAACGCGTTCAGGTAGACTTGGAGCGTCGTTTTGTCTGGCAGCTACAGCGGCGTAACTTGTCACCTGTTCTGTAGATGGAGACAAGGGAGGTAAAATTCCAACGTTAGCTGTGACGAACTCCTGCAAAATATCAATTTTTTTCTTAAGTTCATCATTTTCCTTCTGTAAAAAACACAGACGGCAGACTGTCGAATCTGAAAAGAAATTTGCAGCAAAGCGCCCATCACATACATCGCACTTCGGTGACATAATTAACTGTAGTTGGAGAAAGAATTAACAATGCAAAAAGGTTTGGAACAGCTAGACGGATTATCGCTGCCAAAAGAGATATTAGTGAGGATTGTGAGAGATTAAAGGATTAAAATCTTGAAAGGGTCAAGTCAGGTAGAAGGATTATACTAAGCTGAGGTCAGATCAGAGGAGCAGGTAGATAAATTAACGCTGAGAAGAGGTAAGCCAAGGATTAAGATCTTGAAAGGTTCGGGCAGGTAGACTGATGAAAATAAAAAGAATTGGTCAGTCAGGTCTGAACTTTCAAGGTCAAATTTTTGAGCAAGGGTGGTGTAGCAATATTACTTTATAGCAACAAAATACAAATATATAAGAAGAAAATTAGTATTTACTGAGAAAATAACACCACAGACACTAAGATTAATTAATAACAATAATGTACGACTGAAGGGGGTTAAGGGATACACAGAATATTAACACATGAGTTATATATGTAGCACTGATGTATGTGTATGTATAGTCGTGTAAAATGTTTAAAATGCAGAGACAGCAAAAGATAGCAAGAGATATCCTAGGAAAATATGAAACTTAGCGTATTGGCTGGGCAGCGGTGGGTCAAGCGGTCAGGTCAAGCGAACAGGAAACACGTCCTTCTCTCACGAGTCACGAGACACGAGTAAAAATTCAAGTGATAAATGTGCAAGGCTTAACACAAGCAAAAATTATTGATATAGAGAAGTTACTCGGTGACAATTGTGTGATGTGTCTAACAGAAACACAAGAGAAAATAAGGAAAGTAAAAATTTGTGATAACATTGAAGTGACAGAAAGTATGAGGGAAGTGCAAGACAGAAAAGGTGGAGGAATTATGGTGTTGTACAGGAAAAATAGAAAAATATTGATGCATAAGGAAGAAAATAAGTTGAAAGATTATTTATTCATGAAAGGAAATTTGTTTGGACTAAGTATTGGTATATTAGTAGTGTATTTTTCTGTTCATGATAAAGAGAGGAATAAAAGCCTAAGGAAAGAGATTGAAGAAGCTATAGAAAAGAATAGTGAGGAAAATTTAATGATTTTGGGTGATTTTAATGGTCATGTGGGGTTCAAAGGAAAACAAATAGTGGACGTTAATGGAAAAATGATATTAGATTGGATGGAAATGTACAACTTTGTGATGCTCAACGATGACTTCAGATGTAAAGGAGAAATAACGTGGAAAAGAAATGAACAAGAAAATGTGATAGACTTTGTGCTAGTTAACCAAAAGTTGTATAAAGAGTACAGAGAGATGAAAATAGACGAGAAGAAAAAGTATTTTGATCAATCAGACCATAACTTGATTGAAGTGACTTTAGAAAGAAAGGATATAAGGACAAAAACAACAGGAAGAGAGAGATGGGAAACACATGAATATTACAAAACCGATAAGGACTCGCTAGAAAAATACAGGAAAGATGTGGAGGAGAATTTGGAGTGCAAACAAGATATAAGTATTGAAGAGCTAAATACAATACTTTTAGATAAGGCAAACAAGAATCTGAAGAGGAAATACAAGAAGATAAAAGGAGAAGGTGAAAACAAGATAGAAGAACAACCCTGGATAACAGAAGATATTAGACAAAGTATAAAACTACGCAAAGACTACAATAGAGCTAAAAGGAACGCCAGTACACCACAAGAAGAGAGACACTTCAACGAGAAATATATTGACGCAAAAATGGAAGCCCAAAGAAAAATCACAGCAGCAATGTATGAACACGAGGAAATCATTACGAGACAAATAAAGAACAACCCTAACAGAAAGAAAGTATGGGAACACATTGACAAATTGAGGAAAAAGAACAAAACAAAAGAACAAGGATTAAAAATATAAAGTGAGGAAGGAATGGAAATACCAAGTAATGAAAAGGAAGAAGTCATCAGGACATATTGGAGGCATATATATGAGATGAATGAAAATAAAATAAAGGAGGTGTGGAACACAGAGACAAAAGATGAATACTTACGTTCCAAAGAAAACAGAACAACTAGAAAAGGAGACATAAGAGTAAGAGTAACGGAGGAGGAAGAAACAGAGGAAACCATTATCACCTGTCAAGAAGGAACTGTTGAACACCTGGAGTTGGCATTCGGTCTCAAACGCTTGATACAAGATATGGAGTACCCAGAGATAACCAAAGAAATGGTAAAGGAAAGTATAAGGAAGCTGGAGAACAAGAAAGCAGCTGGACCCGATGGGATGAAGGGAGAGTTTTACAAGGCACTGCAGGACAGTAACAAATTTATAGTTATTAACAAGAAGTTTTCAAAAAGTAATAGAGGAGGAAAAAGTTCCAGCATCATGGAAAGAATCAAGGACAACAATGATACCCAAGAAAAGCAAACCTAAAGTGTCAGAATTAAGACCTATTGCTGTAACGAATATATCATATAAACTATTTATGTCAGTAGCAGTGAAAGACATTATTGAAGAACATATTGTAAACAACAACCAGGTGAAGGAGAACCAAAGTGGATTCACAAAGAAAGGAAGGGTAGAAAATAATTTAATGATTTTAAAATATTGTATTGATAAATCTTTCAAAGAGAGGAAAACCTTATACGTGACGTGACAGCAGTAGATTTTGCAAAGGCATATGACTCTATTAAAGTTAAAGTTAAAGTTGCATGGGTTTCAGTTCCGGTATCCATCAATGAAGATGCTCTCCAGAACGTCAGCCAGGCAAGCCCAACCCCCCACTGTGGTGCCCGACCACAGCAGTTCCTCCCCAGTAAACAGCTTAAGCATCACAAGCCCGGGCGGGGACTCGATCTGCCGACCAAGCGAATGCAAGACCAGCACGCTACCACTGTACTAGCCAGGAGGCATTAGAAGAGATGTTTTGCTAGAAACTTTAAAAGAATACAGAGTGCATCCAAGCTTGATAGAACTGATTGCAGATATATATACAGATGATAAAACAGCAGTAAAAGTTGGAAAAGACGAGGAAATACAAATGAACGTAACCAGTGGCATTAAACAAGGATGTACAGCCTCTACTACCCTGTTTAAAATTATAACATATATTATTATAGACAAATTGGAAAAGAAGGGAGGGTTCCAGGATGAATTCTTTAAATTAAGTGCATTGTTCTTTGCTGATGACGGCTTGTTAATCTCAAGAACACAGGAGGAAATGGGGGGGATGATAGACACTCTGATAGACCTCAGCCACACAACAGGACTAGAAATAAATAAAAGCAAAAGTAATGTTCTAATTTTTAACAGTAAAACACAAATTGAAGAAATTAAAGGTATAAAAGTAACCAGTGAGATTAAATATTTGGGCATAACTGTAAATTGTTTTAAAATTCAAAAAGAAAAATCTCTGCAAAAAGCAAAAAAGTTGACAAATTTAACTTATCCAGTAATATCCCAGAGTTGCAACAAAATTTTAATTGGCAAAACATATTGGAAAAGTGTTGTATTATCCTCAGTGCTGTATGGATCAAGTATACTTGGGTACACTAAACAAGAAATAAGCAAATTACAAAGAATAGAAAATGCAGTATACAGAGCTATTTTGGGAGCACCTGGTTATGCACAAACACCAACCCTGAGGGGAGAAATTGGCTCAAGTACCATGGAGACAAGAATCAGGGGTAACCAGTTCAAATATCTTAAGTACATAGAAGAGAATGAGGGTAATGATCTGCTAAAAAGAATAATAGAAGAAAAAATAAACACACCCAAAGATTACTGGATCCAAACAACTAAAGAATTTATGAAAAATATTAAAGTAAAATATTCAGATTTGAAGGAAATGAAGGTACAAAAGTTAAAAGGAAAAACTAAAGAATGGGATACAGAAAACTGGGAAAAAGAAGTGGCAGAAAGGTCTAGTTTAAAAATATACAATAAATTTAAGAAAGAGATAAGGGAAGAAAAGTTTTATGATAACAAGCCATCATCAATTATATTATATAAGGCAAGGACCAACAACCTTAAGTTAAGTGACAGGAATAGGCACACGAATGGTGACACAAAGTGCATCATGTGCAACAGTGACCTAGAAAATTTAAATCACTTTTTGTTACAGTGCCCAGCTTATGTGAATGAGAGAAAGAAAATATTGAACACAGAGAGACTTAACACAGAGGAAGAAGAGGATGTAATTGGAGACTTATTGTTTAAAGAAGAATTGATAGAAAAAACAAAGTCACTGCTATATGAAATGTGGAAAAAGAGGGAAAAGAAAAGAAAAACTCTTGACACGACAAACTGAAAAACTGAGAAACAGACAACTAACCAGTGAAGATCATCAGGGAAGCGCCGATACAAAGGCCAAGCTTCCCGAACGACACCTGACCTGACCTGACCTGACCAGCCTGAGCCAGCCTCTTCTCAGAAGTTAATATTGATATATACCTCCAATAAAACAGTGTATATATATGAGGAAGATAGTAAGCGGTAGAGAAATGTTGTAGAAATGTTACTGTAGGCACAAAATTGTATAGTAGTGGTGATGAATAGCAAAAACAAAGGACATATATGTACCGAGTACAACGGGCCAACTATCATTACGGTGATTCCTTTGCGGAATCACCGGTAAATCCTCGTATTCTCGACACTCGTTAAGATACCTTGTTATGGTTAGACTAGGTACTACTAGAGAGAGGATGATGGGAAAAACGCGTGACGTCACTGGAACTGAGGATATATATATCGGTCTGGGCGGAAGGTCAGTCACTAGTGTTTCGTGACCTCGCTCCAGACAGGTAAGCCTTCAGTGTTCCTAAAAGCCTTGCCACGCTCTTGAAAAAAACATTGTTTAAGATTAATATCTAACAGTAAATTGTCCTCTCGGATACAGCTGCCGAGAGGACCAGCAAAAGACTGTCTTTCGGTTGTGGTTTGACGAAGGCTGCATGTGGAGTTGCCTCTCAAACAAGGACGACGGCCAGAAGGACCCAGTGACTCTCAAACAATATTTGTGGCGTGAGTGTATTTTGGTCGTTTTCCATCAGTTCCCTCACGTATAGTTAGGTAGGATAGAATAGGAATATTTGTGTTAAGGTATATGTTTATGTTTGTGTCGCTAAGGTTGGATAAGCATTTGTAAGAGCACCACCACGGATATAGCGAGTACTTTATTTATTTATTCATCATTAAAGTTGTCCATTATTTTACTATACTCGTCTTCTGTTCGTATCTTAACCTCGGTAGTGGAGGGCCAAGTGGTAGTAGTAGCAATAGTGTCGATACCCAAGTGGTGTCGTGGTGGCAGCATAGAAAGTAGAGTGTTCAGAAGTAGATAAGAAGGTAGAGTTAATACCGAAACGGTACAGTGGCAGTAACACTGACCCTTGGTACAGTGGTTGCAGCGGTGTAGATGCAAATTACGCATCAGCCCACGTTGTCCGGAGGACGCTACAGTGTGCTAGTTAAGTAGGTAATTAGCCCCCCCTTCCAGTTAATTTTTTTATTCCCTTACAGAGTAGTGATTAGTGATTGGTGATTAGAATAGTTACGTAGAGTTAATAGTGATGCATTGTTTTCTTTTTTTAAGTGTTAGTGATAGTGTTAGTGGACTAATACGCTCAAAGTCTCCTCTGCGGGCACCTGTCCCCAGATTGTTAAGTGAGTCGCGGTCTTCGGATCGCCGGGCGTCCTTCCCCCCTCCAATTAAATTTTAATTATGAATTCTCAGATAGACTTGTTAGGCGACTCGTGGTTTCCCCAGGAGGAAGTAACAGAAGTGGGTGAACAAGCGCTTGGTGGAGCAATAAAACCAGAGTGTTCAGAAGTCGGTCATCACGATCAGAGGAAAATGGAGTCGTTAGAAAGGGAAGTGGATAATTTAAGGTTTTGTGTTGAGGATTTAATAGGTGAACTGCGCCGCAGGGAATCTGCAACCCCCCTTGAAAGACCAGTTAAAACCTTTTTGAAGCCACGTGATATCCCTATTCTGGAGTTACGTCAGTTGAATGGTGTAGACGGCGCGGGACGACTCACTGTTTTCTTGTCACAGGTAGAAAGTTGTTCTCAGTTAACAGACGAACGACAACAAATAGTTCGGATGCGAGTAGATTCACCCCTTTCACTATTTATTCAGAATATCCTTAATAAAGAAGTTATGTCGTGGGAGAACTTTAAGAAGCACCTAACTACTGAACTCACCGACCAAAGTGAAGACCGTATCTTTGATTCCTTGAACGATTTAAAATATAAGTATGACGAAGACCCAATAGAATTTGTAACCAACCTAAAATGTAAACTTGCGTTGTTAGAAGTACAGACAAAGTCGGGAGAGGTGCCTAACACTGAACAGCTCATTAAAAACAAACTACTGAAGGGTATGCCTAAAGAAAGTAGAGATAGGCTAGAGTTGTACTTGGACCAGAATGTAACCCTTAAAAAGTTTATGAGCAAATTAGATAATGAGAGAATAGTGGTGCTAGCACAACAACGGGATAACATGCGAACAATTGAACCAGCTTTACCATCCCAAGGTGCCATAGCACGTAACCCTCCGAGAACACCAACAGGGAGGGGCAATTTAGAAAGAGTCGAGAGGAGACTTAGACAATGGGATAGGAGAGAAAAATATTGTCCTTATTGTCGAGCTAATAGTCATTCTATAGCAGAATGTCGTAAACAACCTCGCCCAGGCTCCTGCTATGATTGCCTGCGTATGAATTGTCGAAGAGGACAACCAGGTTGTCCCGGGAGAATTAATATGACTCGAGGGAGAATAGCGTGACAATCACCGGTCATTAACCTGGACGTTAACCATCATGTGCTCGAAGTAATGTTAGATACAGGTAGTGATGTATCTCTACTTAAGCTTAGCGCAGCGGAAGAATTAGGGCTGGAAATAAAACGTAGTTCAAGAATTCCCCCATTGCAAGGAATTACTGGTCGTAAATTACGAGTTTTGGGTCAAGCTAGTGTTACCATTTCTAGTATCAGTAATCACCCAATTACCATTAAAGTAGCGGTAATTCCTGATAATTATCTGCGTCCATCAGCCTTGCTCGGTATGAATGCCATCAGTCAAGCTACATTTAAGTTAGATTACCAAGCAAGAAAAGTTTATTGGAATAACTTGATTTATCCTTTAGTGTTAACAACAAATGAATATGGTAAAGTTCAAAGGGTGGTAAGAGAAACACGACCCGCCCCTAATAACCACCCCAATAACCGCCTCAAATATGGCAGATTAACTACTCGTAAACACCTGGATTGTTACTTAACAACCATGGTGGAAATTAAAGTCGATGAACAACCTAACACAGTAGTAATGGTTGAAGCCAGACATCAATACGTCCAGAATGGAATACCAATGGTTATGACTGTCACTAAAGATCAAACTTTGTTTATCCCCGTCATTAATAACACCAAGGTAGGGTTAAACTTGCACCCCGGAACATTGTTAGTCACCTATGAACGAGTGCAAGATGAACAATTAGAAACAGAAGAAACCCCCGTTACTATCTCCCGTATTAGTGAGGCTCTCGGACCTGAGAATGATTGTGTTAGTAATTACCAAACACGCTGGGAAAAACTGCAGTCCATCCTAGAATCTCGTGATTGGTCACATTTAAATCCAGAACAGAAAGAACAATTATTTCAAATCATCCAACAACATCAAGAACTTTTTATAGTACATCCAGGCGAGTTAAAGCGTTTACATGTGTCGCCAAACTTCGTTTGTTTTCACGAACACGATTTTAAGGAGAAATGTCTTGGTTGGTGTTGCCACAATTTTCCTAATATATTTCAATCTTAATGCTTGTTTTTAGTTTTCTTTTATATTAAAAACGACATATATTATATACATATTTTAAATTATAAGCACTGAAATGATCTCAAACATCTTAATTTCTTCAGATTTATTCGAAATAGATATCATGGTTTCTCCGTATATTTCGCACCGCTTCCATCCTAAGGTAGAGGCCAACATCTCGCTACGTGATACAAATTCCCTTATATATTACAATCATTATGCTTGTTTGTGGATTTCTGTTATATTAAAAACAACATTAGTAATGTAAATATTATGTATTTCAACAACTGTCATGATCTCAAACATCTTACTTTCATCTTATTTATTCGTAATGTATATCCTGCTGATTCTGTATTGAAACTACAGCACCCTCCACACTCGTCCTAAGCCCACAACATGTCCAAATATCGTCGTATACAGATCACCTTACCAGTAGCAGCAAGATGTGTGTGTGTGTGTGTGTGTGTGTGTGTGTGTGTGTGTGTGTGTGTGTGTGTGTGTGTGTGTGTGTGTGTGTGTGTGTATGAGTGTGTGTATGAGTGTGGGCGTGGGTGTATGAGTGAGTGTGTGTGTGTGTGTGTGTGTGTGTGTGTGTGTGTGTGTGTGTGTGTGTGTGTGTGTGTGTGGGTGTATGAGTGTATGAGTGTGTGTGTGTGTGTGTGTGTGTGTGTGTGTGTGTGTGTGTGTGTGTGTGTGTGTGTGTGTGTATGAGAGTGTGTGTGTATGAGTGTGTGTGTGTGTATGAGAGTGTGTGTGTGTGTGTGTGTGTATGAGAGTGTGTGTGTCTGTGTGAGCACTGGATGTCTTCACATGACGCGGGGCCCGGCCTTCGTATCTGCGCTCGCTCCAAGTGAAATTTTTGTGTTCGAAACTGGATCTGTCTTCAGTGTCTAAATTTTCTTTGACTTACATATTTTTGTGCAATATACAAAAATCTTATTTCTTACTTTAATTTGATGAAAATAATTGTAAACAATATGATATGCTTTTTACTTATTATTAGGAAAAAGGGAACAATTGTAAGTCGAAGCTACAACCACAAAATGCATTGAAACATCAACACCCACACATGTTTGAATGTCACATCTTGTTATTTTCTACATTTCTCTAATATATTACAAGCTTTTTGCTTGTCTTTGGCGTTCTTCTATATTAAAAACAATATATATAATATAAATCGTATGTAGACGATCAACTATAATGGTCTCAAACATCTTACTTTCTTCTGATTTATTTGAAATATATACCCAGATTCTTTCTCATGAAAACACACACATCCGCTTCGCCCCACCCACGTAGAGGGCCCAACGTTCGCAATTTTCAACACTTCCCTAATATATTTCAAGCTTTATGCTTGTTTTTGGTTAGCTTTTCTATAAAAAACAACATATATATTATAAATCTTATTTATTTCTACAACTGTTATGGTCTTGAACGTCTTACTTTCGTCTTATTTAATCGAAATATTATCTCGCTCAGTGTCTACACAGATGAAGTTCTGAAGTTGGTGAGCTGTGATTCGTTACATGAGAGGATGCAAAACATTGGCAAACGCAGATATTCGTATATTGAAAGTGTTTGCGATATTTTGGTCAGAATTTGCCTAGTCATTGCATCTTGGCAAGAGGTCTTGACATTACATGTAAACGCCTTTAGGTTTAATTCAAGCAGAACCAGCTCATATACAGGTAGACAATCCAAGACCTTGCCGTACGCCTCTATACCGTTATCCCGAGAAAGCAAAGGAGGCGATTCAGTCAATATTAAAGGAGTTAGAAGGGAAAGGTATTATCGAAAGTTCAACTGTGGCTTGGCTGTCCCCAATAGTTTTAGTTAATAAGCCAGGGGGAGACAAAAGACTCTGTTTAGATTATAGAAAAGTAAATAAACAACTAGCTATGGATATTCATCCTCTTCCTAAGTTAGAAGAGTTAGTAGAGAATGTATCAGGAAGTGACTACTATGCCACTTTGGATATGAAGGATGCATATTATCAAATCGCCCTCGATCAATCCAGCAGGGACCTAACTACTTTTAGTGATGGAATCTCACTCTATAGATTTAAAAGATTGCCCTTCGGTTTGAGCTGCAGCCCCGCTTTATTCGCTAGACAAATGAACCAAGCTCTAGCCCCCCTACTTAAAGAAAATTGGGTTAAAAGTTATCTTGATGATCTTATTGTGTATGCGGCAGACTACGTTACTTTAATTGAGAGGCTGGAAAAGTTATTTAAACACCTAAGGTCTGTAGGTATAAAACTTAACCTCTCCAAGTGTAATATTGGTCAAAGACAAGTAAAATTCTTAGGACATATAGTGTCAAAGGAAGGGTATCGTCCTGACCCACGTAACGTAGACGCAGTAACCCAAATGAAGCCACCCGCTACTATCAAGGAAACGCGACGTTTCATCGGGATGTGCTCATTCTATCGCCGCCACATAGAAAAATTCTCAAAGATTCTGGCCCCTCTTACCAACCTTACTAAAAAAGGCCAAATATTTGACTGGACCAGTGAATGTCAGAATGCTTTTGAGACTTTAAAATGTAAACTCACCCATGCCCCAATCCTTTCTAAAGCAGTAATGAATCGGGAGTTTATATTAGAAACCGATGCTAGTGCTACTCATGTAGGAGCAGTGCTGATGCAATATGATGGGAAAGAACCACGAGTGATAGGATTCTTTTCAAAGAAATTAAGACCGGCCGAAATAAGATACTCCACAACCGACAGGGAAGCGTTAGCTGTAGTGTTAGCCTGCCGGAACTTTCACCATTATTTGTGGGGAGTGCGCGTCCTGATCCGCACCGATCATCAACCCCTCATTTCTGTGTTCAGGCAAAGAACAAAATCGCCCAGGATGAATAGGTGGATATTAGAGATGAGGGAGTTTCAGTATAAAATAGAATATAAAGCCAGATCTAAGAACGTGGTGGCTGATCAACTAAGCCGTCCAGTTAAGGTAGTTAGAATGGTAGGGCAAGATACGTTCCTAGGGATGACCAAAGATGAGTTCATACAAGCCCAAGTAGATGAACCCCGTTGGCGAGAAATGAAAGAATATTTAGGAGGAGGACAAGTACCACGACATAAATATCCTCCAGTAATCTTAAATCAGTTTATTGTAGAAGATGGAGTCCTTTATTATTCTAAACAGAAAAGAGATAACACCTTGCTCTATTTGTTGGTGGTGCCCACGGTGATGAAAAAGAAAGCCCTTACTATTGTTCATGAAAAAGAATCAGGACATTTAGGTCAACTCAAATCAATATTAAAGGCGGAAGAATATTTTTATTGGCCAAATTTAAAGGCAGATGTGAAGAAATTTGTAAGAGAATGCCTAACTTGTCAGCAAACAAAGTCGGCCTCAACTTTGCAAAGGCAGTGGCGAGAATTGCCTCCTGTAAACCAGCCTTTGGATAGAATCAGTGTAGATATAACTGAAATGACTCCTGCTTGAGGAGGTCATCAATATGTATTAACCATAGTAGATCATTTTTCAAGGTTTGTAAAATTGTTAAAATTACGTTCGAGGCAGGCTGAAGAGGTAGTTAGGGGTATTAGATCATACGTGGGGGACTATGGAAGGCCAAAAACGCTCCTGGCTGATAATGCTTGCGAGTTCCGTTCTCACCTCCTGGCGGACTTCTGTAAAGCCCAAGGAATTCACCAAGTTTACTCCACTCCATACCATCCTCAAGGAAACTCCATCACCGAACGTTTACATAGAACCCTTAAGTTCGTGTTAGCGTGCTCGAGTAAGGGTCAACCAACTAAGTGGCCCGACTATATCACCCAGTGCCAACAAATACTCAACGCGGCGGTACACGAGACCACAGGAGAACAACCACACTACTTAATGTTCAATCGCCACGCTCCGAGATTTATAGGGATAACTCTACCACAGATGGACGATGAGATAGACATTGGTGTAGCCCTGGAGGTAGTGAAGCAAACATCCCGTGACAACAGCCGGAAGTGGTTGGCGCGAGCTAATCTCGGTAGAAAAGAGCAAACAGTAAGTGTGGGTGATCTAGTGTGGGTAAAGAAAGAACAAATTAGCTCTTCCATCAAACGCAAACTAGGGATAAAGTGGATTGGCCCCTATAAAGTGAAGGAAGTGAAGCAGGGAGGAGTGTCATACGAGTTGGAAAACACTTTCAGTGGCGACACAATCCTCCGGGCACCAGACAAATTAAAACGTTTTGTAGGGGAGGAGGGGTATATAATCGACATGAGCGAGATCGTGTTGCCTTCCGAGGATGGTGAGGATGATATGGAAGAGCCACGCACAGCCCGACAACGGAGGCCTGTGAGAAGATACGTAGAGGAGTGCTGAGGAGAGAGATTAATAAACAGACCCCTGAGTGTTTTAAGGAAAGGTTACTGCCTCTAAAACTTTTTTGCAGCTAAGGAGATGATGAGCTGAAACACTGGTCCCGCAGCTGAAGCAGTGATCACCGCAATCCTGGGGGCTCTGGACTCTGCCCCAGGGAAAGGACCTGGATGTTACCCCCCAAGGACGAAGGCTTGGTGAAGCCCCGCTGAGGATCACCACCCTGCTCAGTTTGCCAGGACTGGTGGGAGTTGGCTTCACCTATTCCGACCAGGAGGTCGAGTCACGTCTGACTCGGAAGTCTTGCATAGAGACAAGAAGAAAGAAGAAGAAGACCGGTCCCGACTTATGTTGTTAATATATAAACTCATGTTCTTACGAGTGTGAGAATACGAGGATTTATTTTTTTTAAAGAGGAAAGCCGTGTACCGAGTACAACGGACCAACTATCATTACGGTGATTCCTTTGCGGAATCACCGGTAAATCCTCGTATTCTCGACACTCGTTAAGATACCTTGTTATGGTTAGAGTAGGTACTACTAGAGAGAGGATGATGGGAAAAACGCGTGACGTCACTGGAACTGAGGATATATATATCGGTCTGGGCGGAAGGTCAGTCACTAGTGTTCCGTGACCCCGCTCCAGACAGGTAAGCCTTCAGTGTTCCTAAAAGCCTTGCCACACTCTTGAAAAAAAACATTGTTTAAGATTAATATCTAACAGTAAATTGTCCTCCCGGATACAGCTGCCGAGAGGACCAGCAAAAGACTGTCTTTCGGTTGTGGTTTGACGAAGGCTGCATGTGGAGTTGCCTCTCAAACAAGGACGACGGCCAGAAGGACCCAGTGACTCTCAAACAATATTTGTGGCGTGAGTGTATTTTGGTCGTTTTCCATCAGTTCCCTCACGTATAGTTAGGTAGGATAGAATAGGAATATTTGTGTTAAGGTATATGTTTATGTTTATGTCGCTAAGGGTGGATAAGCATTTGTAAGAGCACCACCACGGATATAGCGAGTACTTTATTTATTTATTCATCATTAAAGTTGTCCATTATTTTACTATACTCGTTTTCTGTTCGTATCTCAACCTCGGTGGTGGAGGGCCAAGTGGTAGTAGTAGCAATAGTGTCGATACCCAAGTGGTGTCGTGGTGGCAGCATAGAAAGTAGAGTGTTCAGAAGTAGATAAGAAGGTAGAGTTAATACCGAAACGGTACAGTGGCAGTAACACTGACCCTCGGTACATATATAACAGCAGCCTCTTCTCGGAATTTATTATTAATATATACCTCCAATAAAAACAGTGTATATATACGAGAAAGATATTAAGTGGTAGCGAAACGTTTCAGAAATACTACTGTAGCCTTAAAATTGTTTAATAATGGTGATGAATACTAGACACGAAGGAGATATAATAGCAGCCTCTAACCGGATTATTTATTTTCTTTGAATTTTGATATATACTCCCAAGAAAACAACTTACTTGTATGTGAAAGAAATTAAATGGTACAAAAATTCTGCATAAATATTAGTGTAGGTACAAAAATATGTATAACCGTAGCATATGAATAGTTAAATAAGATATCCCCAAAGTTTATTTTGGTTAAGGGGAAGCTCTACTCGGGAGTTTTACATTGATATACACAAACGATTCTGGCACTCATTACCGTCCCAAATAAATAGTTAATAAGATATCCCCATTCCCCATCTTCTCCCAATAAACATGAGGACGTGGGAATGTAAGGTTTTTTGGCTGGGTGTAAAAGTGAAGTTTTACCCAAATCTAACCTAACCAGGGAAAGCCTATCGGCGCTACAGTTTAGACATATATAAAAATAAGAGGTATTTCTTTACAACTACTGCTCCACCTCTTTATTATATATATGAAGTCTTACATACTATACATATTGTACTCAACACATCTGTGAAGGTTTCAGGCGGTGACCACCATTACTTACTTCGTAAAACGTCTTTGAAGTTATGTTATGTTGGTTAAGTTATGGTTAGGTTAAGGTTGTTAGGTTAGTTTGCGGTTATGTTATGGTTATGTTAAGTCAGGTTAGGTGCGGTTCAGTTAGGTTCGGTTACATAAGATTTTTACATTTTAATACCCAAACCTCAAAAAAAACTAATTTGCGAATCCTAACTTCCGGGTGATAAAATGTAAAAATCTTATATAATCGAACCTGACTGAACCTAACTTCACCTAACCATAACATAACCGTAACCTAACAACTTTAACATAACCATAACTTGACATAACCTAACATCATAATATATCATAATATATCATAATATAATCATATATATCATAATTTCAAAGAAGTTTTGCGAGGTAAATAATGGTGAGCACCGCCAGAAACCTTCACAGATATGTTGAGTACACTATGTATAGTATATTTATAATAAATAGGTGGAGCAGTATTTGTAAAGAAATAATAGGTGTAACATTGTCAAGGTTAACCTCGACGTTCATCAGACTTGAATCTACTTTTCAAGAATCTAATGGTGTTTTCAATAACACATTTAGTTATATAAAGTTTTTTTAATGTACAATAAGCAGGTTGGTGATAATTAGGGGTGCCGCTGTCACCCTAAATGCATCAGAAAATGAAAGTTGTAACTCTCAACACTTCCTCGGAGAAGTGACTAGTGTGACGGCTGGGCAGCGACTGGCCTCTCATTATTATTGTTTTCATCCAGCGAATCCAAAACAGATTCTGCTGTTCTATTTGCACCCAATTAATCCAAAACAGATTCGGATTCAGAGCAGAATCCGGAGTAGATTATTGGGAACAAATAGAAGAGGCCTTAAAAGATATCATGTATAATGGCGGAGGCTGACGGCAAGCCAACGCGAGAAGGTTATGCTAGACTTTGCAATAATTACTTCCACACCACTAACATTACTGGTACTTAACTTAAAGCTGCCCAGAACGTTACTGCAGTTACTCCATCACGCTCAACACTGGCACTTCAAGATAAACTATACTTTTCGACGCAAAACGCAAGGACTCTGCCACGCCATGTTCGTGTTCGACTCCAACACTGGTCACACGGCCTAGGGCTGCGCAGTGCTTGCTCAATGCGCGCTACCAACTAGTGCAAGGCATCAGACGTTATTATTTTGTGTTATTACGATTATTTTAAAACAAAGTATGCATTATTCATTGTTTTCCTGTGGGTTAAACACACAGGAAAGGTGTAATGGTTAGCAACTCGACTCACAAACTATGTGTTCTGGGCTTGAATCTCAAGGCGGGAGAAATCAAATGTTTTAATGTCTTCTTAAACACCTAACAGAAGAATAAATACGGAAGTAAGCTAAGGGTTTGTGCCCTTGCAATCCCGTCATGTGTGTGTGTGTGTGTGTGTAGACAAACAAAACGATCAGCACACACACACACACACACACACATCTTGCTGCTACTGGTAAAGGTGGTCTGAATACGACGATATATGACATGTTGTGGGCTTAGGTCCAGGGTTGCCAATTGGCAACCCTGGACCTAAGCCCACAACATGTCATATATATATAACAAATTTGGCAATAATACACTCACGGGACTTAAGTCCCGTGAGTGTATTATTGCCAAATTTGTTCAGAATTACTGCCAAACTAAGAATTTCAATGCCAAACTTCTACAAATCCTGATGCATACATATAAGGAAAAAATTGAACTATACAGCACACTTGTTCTCATATCATAGCTCGATATAAAACTGAACTAATTCCAATAGTTCTACTTACCTTGATTGATTACGTAGACTAGTATAAAGCATCCAAGACATCAGTATCATCAGGTGGTACATTCCCACCTCTTGCATGCTCGTACATATCCACGGTAAACTTGTCCAGCATGTCTCCAGCTATTACAATGTCCTTACAACACTTCCCCGACATTATTAGCGTTGTACGTATTCTCAGAATTAACTAACATTTTCAAATTAATTTTGTTACGAACTTTTGTCTTCACTGCAGTTACATGGGAGAAAATTCTCTCCAAAACTGCATTACTCACTGGTGTCGTCAAGCAGTGCAAAGCATAATCTACAAGTTCTTCATATGGCTTCTCACTTGGTTTATTGATTGCCAAATCAAAATTTTTTACTGCCAAACTGCCAAGTTATCATTTTCCACTGCCAATCACTCGTTTTACTGCCAAAAATTGTAAAATTTGGCAGTGAAAATTGCCAGTTGGCAACCCTGCTTAGGTCTTGAGCAAGGATCATTTACAGAAAGATATACAGCCCAACGTTAAAGTTTGGATGACGGTCGACGGTGGCGCCATCTGATAGGATGCAGTAGTAACTAATTTCTTTTTAGGGGTGTCTTAGATATTTTTAATCATCCTGGTATTTTCCCTCCTTCACAATTTCTGGACCACTCATTTAATTTATTACAAGGTAATAAAAACAATATATATATATATTCTTGTTTTTTATTTTTATCAAGGGTTAAAACCAGATAATTTATATACCAAGCATGCAAACTACTTAAGCATCGAAAGCAAAATTATGGTAATTTTACAGATAAGATGGATAATGCGGCAGAAATAATTTGTTAGAATACTTTCCACAAAGCAAACATATATATATATATATATATATATATATATATATATATATATATATATATATATTGGATTTGGTGAAATACTGCAACCTAATTAAGATGTAATTATACCAAGAAAATAAACATTCATTTTGAGGTAATAATTTACACTATCATATGGAGAAAAAAAAGTAAATAAAAAGCCATAAAGCTGCTTTACATTACATGTTGATATCAAATAAGAACAATTACTAAGCACATAGGATTAAAACCAGCCAAATAATTACATCCCATACATGTAAACTACTGCAAGCATAATTTTGTAAGTTTTACAAACAAGAACGATATTGTTCCAGAAATAATTATTAGATTAACTTCCACAAAGGAAAAGCCAGAAAAGATATTGCATATATTAAGTTATTAGTAACCAAATTGTGATGTGATTATACTAACTGCAATATAAACACCATAGCATTAAGGCAATAATCAACACCATAATATGAGATTTTGTGCAATTATGGAAATCAAATAATAAATATATAAAGCCATAAAGCTGCCTTACATTACATGTTGAATGTCAGTCAGTTAACACACATGCCAGACACTCCAAGGAGTACATGCATGAAGGAGGTGCTGTTAGAAGGGGAGTGCTTCAAGTAGCAAGGAGGGAGTGTGTGAATAGTTAGAATTGGAGGTTCTGCCGTGGCCATCCCCTCATACATGGGGCACTCCCAGAGGGAACGAGGCGTCAGAGACTAGGCACAATGGTGGGATGATTTAACACACCAAGCAACAAACCAGAAAGGCAGAAGCATTACATCCTAATAAAGATAGAGTTGGGGAACATGCTATTCTGTGCATATCTGCGGGCACTCATCTCCTGTCACATAAGCCTTTGAGCCTGTGGTGGCAATTAATCCGTTATGCCAGGACACAAGGACACTGTGATATCCGATATTCCACAGTTTATCTTACCCAGGTTACCCCAGGTACCCATTTATCTACCAACCCTTTTGGGAGGATGAACAGCTGGGTGGGCTGTGTACCAACTGTTTTCATCTGGGATTAAACTTGGTCCAGCAGATTCATTGTCACTGCACCAATGAGGCACAGTACATCTTAGAGGATGTCATATGTATAGTATTAATGGCACAGCTGGCATTGTATATCATAATGAAAGGCAAGTACAAAGGCAGTTGACAAATACTTCATGCAACAAGCTTCCAAAATAAATACTGTTTACGGCAAAAAGTACCACAGCTTTTACCATATTTATATATATATATATATCTATCTATCTATCTATCTATCTATCTATCTATCTATCTATATATATATATATATATATATATATATATATATATATATATATATATATATATATATATATATACATACATACATACATACACAGTATACTGATACATACATTAGTGCACAAGTTCCAAACATGACATGACATATCAAAAGGCAGGTTAAGGTGAATAACTTAAAATATTTCTTAGATCAAACAAGCCAAATTAACATAGAAATTAAAAAAGGAAAAAATTCAAATGCTGTAAAAAGTAAGAGATAAAAAACATGGTGTAATAATTATAACGGTATTATACTAAACGCATTACAATAACGTAGATAACATTCATTCAGCACTATGTAATGCCCAAAAACAATGTTACAAAAAGCAGAAACTTAAATTATATGAGCAAGTGGTTACAGAAATTATAGCTCAAGGCAGTGCAGGCCTTTCTCACAAAGCCATCCCACACACCATGCACACAAGGCAGTGCAGGCCTTTCTGACAAAGCCATCCCACACACCATGCACACAAGGCAGTGCAAGCCTTTCTCACAAAGCCATCCCACACACCATGCACACAAGGCAGTGCAAGCCTTTCTCACAAAGCCATCCCACACACCATGCACACAAGGCAGTGCAGGCCTTTCTGACAAAGCCATCCCACACACCATGCACACAAGGCAGTGCAAGCCTTTCTCACAAAGCCATCCCACACACCATGCACACAAGGCAGTGCAGGCCTTTCTGACAAAGCCATCCCACACACCATGCACACAAGGCAGTGCAAGCCTTTCTCACAAAGCCATCCCACACACCATGCACACAAGGCAGTGCAGGCCTTTCTGACAAAGCCATCCCACACACCATGCACACAAGGCAGTGCAAGCCTTTCTCACAAAGCCATCCCACACACCATGCACACAAGGCAGTGCAGGCCTTTCAAACAAAGCCATCTCACACACCATGCACACAAGGCAGTGCAGGCCTTTCTCACAAAGCCATCCCACACACCATGCACACAATGCAGTGCAAGCCTTTCTCACAAAGCCATCCCACACACCATGCACACAAGGCAGTGCAGGCCTTTCTGACAAAGCCATCCCACACACCATGCACACAAGGCAGTGCAAGCCTTTCTCACAAAGCCATCCCACACACCATGCACACAAGGCAGTGCAGGCCTTTCTGACAAAGCCATCCCACACACCATGCACACAAGGCAGTGCAAGCCTTTCTCACAAAGCCATCCCACACACCATGCACACAAGGCAGTGCAGGCCTTTCAAACAAAGCCATCTCACACACCATGCACACAAGGCAGTGCAGGCCTTTCTCACAAAGCCATCCCACACACCATGCACACAAGGCAGTGCAAGCCTTTCTGACAAAGCCATCCCACACACCATGCACACAACACAAAATATAAAGTATTCTAGACCCAAAAGCCACCAATGCACGGCAAATCAAAATATACGTTACCATTGCAGGAAAACTGAAACTTTGTAATTGTTGCCTAGAAATAGAAGAAAATAAAATTCCGAGATTAATCAAACTATAAAGAAAATAATAGAAACAAAAAATACTAATGTAATACCTTTAAAAGTTTCTTATTTTTCCTTTGGGACCTCTGTAATGGTTCCCTATTTCTCCATTTTAAAGTATAAAAAAAATTTTGTTTTACATATATAAGGTGAATGGTACTGACTAGTTGGGTGGAACACAATTGTAAGGGCGTCTTGAATTTATGCTTGTTTAAACGTGATATTAAATTTTGGGAAATTTTACTACCTAAAATGGCTTTATCAATATTACATCTTACAATTGACTCTACTTCTTCGAAATACTGCAAACAGGAATCTGAAGGAATAGTTAGTCCCCCAAATGGGGACTCAGAGTTTTCTTATGTTTTAAAATAACAAAAAATTTTAGTAAGATCTAAATCCCGTTTGCTGTCTAATAAATGTGTTCTGCAAATTTCACAATTACGATTTTTTAAATTTTTTTGCAAGTCCAACCAACTACATACATCAGACCATTCACCTCTGCCAATGGCAAATTATCTGTAAAAAAAAATCTTCTTCATCAGATTCTATATCATAAGAGGAGGAAGGGAAATCTGATTCACAATTTGAGGTTATGTCTTCGAAATGTGACTCATCTATTTCACAGTTGCCAGAAAATGGAGCCTGAAGGAGATTATTATTTACCACTGACTTAGTTTTCATGAAATTATATGCATTTGGGTGGTCACAGTTTCCAACTCTAATCCTCAATTTGCCAAACAAATTTTCCAGACAGTCCTGGTTCAGTCTTCGTGTGAGAAGGTAATTCACTTCATAGCTCTGGAGATCTTGCCAGAGAGCTCGAAGTGATGCTAGATTGATGAGCCAGCCTTCTAGACAGTGAATGTGTACATGAGGTGGTGCACAAACTTCAAATGACTTTATATATGCAATAGTTTTTTCAATGAATTCCATGTGACATGAATTGGCTTTAATAGCTGTAAGAAATTTTTTGTAATGATATCGTTGATTACTATTAAAACAAACAAACAATTTATCAACCTCATATACAAAATCTGCTGTATGGGAAACTGCATGTGGCAGCGAGCCTGCAACGGAATGCGTCAACATGCCTGCTGCCACAGTTCTACTCATCACCTGGGTAGCAAGATTCACCCGCATTTTTGAAAAGCCGTCCACACACATGTGCCTTTTGGTCAATTTTGGAGCAAATCTAAGTTTCATATCATGATCTTTGGCAAAAAATTGTTTTATATGATCCCATGAAATTATTTTCCACCCAATCTTTATATTATACTTTAAAAGAGTGTTTCTTAGGCTTTTCAAAAGATGAGGATCAAAAAAGAAATTTACCTTCTCATCATTGACTTCAAAAAGATTTCAGGCAGTGCTCACCATTATTTACCTTGCAGAGCGTCTTTCAAGTTATGTTAGGTTGAATATGTTATTTTTAACAAGCACCATCTGAAACCTTCACAGATGTGTTGAGTACACTATGTATAGTAAGTAGGATTTCATATTTATATCAATATCGTTCAAGTAGTAGTTATGCAGATTTACCAATAACTCAAATAAAAATTTTGGCAAAATATATGGACCTCAGTGTGACAATACAGAAAGTTTAAGTTTCACTCATATTGCAACAGCTGTCATACAAGCACTCGTACTTCCCAAGCATCATATACGACTGCAATAGACTCCCCCAACACATTCCAGACTCCAAAACAATAAACTAAATCACGAAATAAATTCACACACACCTTTTAGTTTTTCGCACAAAATCATATGGTCGACTGTATCGAAAGCTTTCTGTAGATCTAACAGCAATAATCCTGTATATTTTCCTTTAGATATATTTATTTTTAGTAAATCAGATAAGCAAACGAGACCCGTGTCAGTCGAGTGGCTCTCCCTGAAACCTGACTGGAACTTATAGAGAAGTTTGTTATTCGTCAAATAGTTGGATAGCTGATCATGGGCAGTCTTTTCTAATAATTTAGAGATTATATTTAAAATGCTAACTGGTCTGTAGTTCCCCACATCAAGCCTACTATTCTTTTTATGTAGTGGTCTAACTCTTGCTTCTTTGTGACCTGCTGGGACTTCATTAGTTCGAATTGATAAATTAATTATGTGTGTTATGGGTCCCTTTAGAATAAGAGCTCCATCCTTTATAAATCTAGTTGGTATACCATCTAATCCTGTACTCTTGTTGGCTCCTAAGTTATTTATTAGCCTAAGTATATAATCCTCACTGACTTCTTTAAGACAAAAAGAGTTTTCCTTCACCCCCTTCAATCTATAAAAGTTCTTAAAAATGGCCGAGGTTATGTTGAAAATCATGGGAGGTGATGGCCTGGCCTTCAAAGTACTCAAACACACCAGGACCTTCCTCCAAAGGACAGGTCAACTCAACAGGATCTGATCCACTCATTCATCTGCAACCTGCACTTTTGGGGCACTAGAGGCTGTGGCACCACAGCCTGCAAGGCCCCATCAAATTCCCAAGAAGAAGAAGAAGGCGATGGCGCTGGTGTGGTAGGTGGTGATTCTTGTTTCTTATTTGTTGATTTGCTAACCAATACATGTGAGTGCTTCATCTAGTTGTATTTTCGCAATAGCAGTTTCTTAATAAATTTTTCTATATTTTTCTCAAGTAAATATTTTTTCGCTTTATTCTATTCACACTTTAGTATTTTCTCTATAATATAATGCGCAAAATATCATGATTAATTATTAAATCATATAAATTATAATAAAAAGGTTATATTTTACATGTATAAAGTTGGTATAATACGTGTTTAGTTCTGGTTTTTCGTACGCGTTTCATCGGTTAAGTGACGCGCCGCACCAGTTTAGAGCCAGTCGTCGTGAGAGGAAGTGCTGCTGCTGCTGCTAGGGCAAAAAAGCATTAAATTCCCTTTAGAAACATTGAAAATAGCTTTAAAAACATTGAATCGCTTTTAAAAATATCGAATCCCTTTTAAAAACTTTAATCGAAATCGGATAATTGCTAATCGGACTTAGATTTTTTGGCAACCGAATCGGATAATCGAATCGGACTTGACGAGCTGGCGAATCGGTAATCGCTAATCGGACTTCAATTTTTTCGAATCGCGCCCACCTCGGAGTATTACAGTAGTATAACATTTAGAGCAGAAATAGTAATGGTAGTGCGGGAAACTCTTCGTAACGGAGCACTTTTCTAGTAGCGTTCTTTTTTGTTATTACCTCTATTACCATATATTACATAATGTTTTATATTATATAATTTTCTTAATTTTTTACAAACAAGAGTGGTAATTCAATTGTGTGATCCTGGAAGTTAGTGATTGGTGGAGCCTAGGTGCGGTGATTTGAGGCTAGGACAGGCACACTTGAGGTAAATGCAAGGAACAGGGATGGGTTAGACCAGGACTGTAGTAGTTGCAGAGGAGTCAGGGAGACCATAGGGCACTTCTTAGCAGAGTGTGGCAGGTACGATGAGGAAAGAGACAGGTTGATAGGATCTATAACGGCAGTGGTAGGAAGAGAAGAGTGGCGTAGAAGACTGGAGGAGGAGGAGGACGGAGGAATCCTCACAGTGCTGGGCCTGCACAGGGGAGAGAGGGAGAGAGAGAGAGAGAGAAAATCATAAGAGCAGCTAAAGAGTTCCTGACACAGGCGTGGGGAAAACGGACATAATATGGGTACAGTTGTGTTCCCTGTAATGTGCTCTCTGGTGCTCCTCCGCAGGTTGCAGAGGAATCAGGAGCAGAACACTGAAGGGAAAGAGGACCTACGAAGCGATAAAAAGCGAGAGGTCACAAGAAGAAGAAGAAGATTGGTGGGCGTGTTTGTTGACATTGTGAAGGCGACGAGGCGATGGCGCTGGTGTGGTAGGTGGTGACTCTTGTTTCTTATTTGTTGATTTGCTAACCAATACATGTGAGTGCTTCATCTAGTTGTATTGTATGGTGTTCTTTAATTGTTGTGTTCATGTTGCCGATGTAAAGGATGGAGTGTAAAGGTGATAGTGGTGAGTTAATGGGTAAGTATCGCTGCCTAGTACCACTTGTTGGAGTTTATAATGACATTTGATGGATGAATGATTCCTTATTATACATTCTTTTATCCCTTTCTCTCTCTCTCTCTCTACTAAAATATATTGAGCACATCTTGGAAAGTTTGACACCATCAGTATATATAGATGTGTGTGCAAGGTGTAGTAAATGTGCAGTATAATTACACGTTCCCTTGGTTAACTCAACTGATAGGACAGCACTCGCCTAGCACCACTTGACATGTCAGGATGGGAACAAGGGATTCTTTGTGATTAGTAATGTACAAGGCAGCAGTTTTGGTGTATAGCAAACATATATATGGAGTTGGCTGTTTAGTGAAGGGGAATGGATCGGGTGTAATTGTGGTGGTATGGTGACAGGTGTGTGTGAATTTATTTCGTGATTTAGTTTATTGTTTTGGAGTCTGGAATGTGTTGGAGGAGTCTATTGCAGTCGTATATGATGCTTGGGAAGTACGAGTGCTTGTATGACAGCTGTTGCAATATGAGTGAAACTTAAACTTTCTGTATTGTCACAGTGAGGTCCATATATTTTGCCAAAAATTTTATTTGAGTTATTGGTAAATCTGCATAACTACTATTTGAACGATATTGATATAAATATGAAATCCTACTTACTATACATAGTGTACTCAACACATCTGTGAAGGTTTCAGATGGTGCTTGTTAAAAATAACATATTCAACCTAACATAACTTGAAAGACGCTCTGCAAGGTAAATAATGGTGAGCACTGCCTGAAATCTTTACAGAAGTGTTAGTACACTATGTATAGTATGTAGGACTTCATATTTATATTGGGTATTACTATACTTTATGCCATTAAACAGTCGAAGGTTATGGCTACCCTCAGCTTGTTGCTGTTACTGTTGACAACATTTTCACTGATTACACTACCTGTCGGAAATTAATAATAACACTGCAATACGTCCGTGAATGTGGAACACTTTTGGACTGTATCTCTAAGTCAAAATAAACAAACAAACCCTATCAATTGTTTTTATCAAGGGCTTTGGTTTCAAGCATGGGATTAGGTCCTGTTGGTACAGATGGTTATTATATTGTCTATATTTCCTCTGTCCAATGACGTGCCACCACTAATTGCCACCACCAGCTGCACCAATCACAGCTTGCTATATGTACTAGTAGACGTGGCACACCTGGAAGGATAGGGCAGGAGACAGTTTTCTCAGTTGTATCATGGCTACCGTTCATGTTAGTTGTCAAGATTGTGAATTGGATTATTGGCAAATAATCGCAAAATTTCATTCAAAAAACGATTTGTTGTACGACTTTCTGAGGGAGCACGGCGTCCTACCAGCAGCTGTTCAGTGTCCCCACTGTATGGCTCCTTGGAGGAATAGTAGAGGATAACCCCACAGCCAGGAACTTCATGCTCTCGTTTAAGGTATTGTGAGTTATGAAATTATACTTGGTAAATTTGCAATTCAACCAATAAATAGGTTAGGTTAGGTTACAAGTGTCAGCTGGGGGGTCCAGGGGGGGCACAGCCCCCCCGGTTAGGATTGGTTAGGTTAGGTTAGGTTGAAACAGTGTCACAGGGGGGGGTCCAGGGGGGGCGCAGCCCCCCCGGTTAGGATTGGTTAGGGTAATTTAGGTTAAATCTGGGGAAATTTCCCACAATGTAGGGAAATTCCCGTAGATTTTTCAAAGGCCATATATCACTCCCATATGCTTCCCCCCAAAAAAAACCCCGATTCCCCAGGCTCCCCCAAGCTTGTTGGGGGGGATGGGGGTGGGTGGGTACAGATGTGGCACAATGGCATAAAGTATAAATTTACCTTATATTGATAGCGTCCAAGCAGTAGTTAAGCAGAAATACCGAGTCATTAATTATTTGTTGTAATGAAACTACACCATTATTATGAATAAATTAAACAAAATTACACATTTCACTGAGTTCCATTAATCATTCTTCATTTCCCTGTCTTTCAGATCTACTAATCTTGTATTTCTATCCACAATTACAGGAAGACAACAGCACGACAATGGGGGATAGAAAAGAAACCCTTGATTGGCCGACCAACTAATAATCATCCTCTGCAAGGGGTTTGTTGTCATTGCTTAACTGTGTAGCAGCTATTTACTTCCTGGTTCACAAATTAAAGTTTTATATTATCATTTCAGAATACTGAGAATGGTGTATAGATTTGTATGTACGAATGCATTTTACTTTATTTATTTATTTATTTATTTTTTTTTTTTTTTTGTGTGTGTATATATACGTGTGTGTGTGTGTGTTGTATTTACTTAGTTGTAGTGTGTGTGCGTGTGTGTGTTATTAGTAGTCGCAGCTCACTTAGAAAAAATATATTGGTATTATTGAAATAAGCACAAAAATATTTAAAGTATATGGTATATGTATAATGTAATCCACAGGTAAGGGGCAGAACTCTGAAAGACTATGAACCTTCTCGAGACAAGAAACCAAAACATTTAATTCAGTCAGTAAGTATGTAACACTTGAGTCTTTACTTTGGATCATGTAATGGAGACTATAAGATGTTCATGTATGCAGGGAAGGTATAGGCTGTACTTGATATAACATGCCGGAAGTGTTACTATAAATAATGCATATGTTGATTGATCCTTTATTATGTGTTCAGATGGTGATGGATCCTTTATCAACTGTTTTGGATGATGGACCAGATCCTTTAAGTGACCTCCTGGCAGCCTCTGATCCTTTATCTGCTCAGACATACACTGCTTCTAAAAAAGTAAGTACATATGTATTCATTTTGTAAGAGAGCATGAAAAGCTCTTTGTGATTAGGATCCTTTCCATTTACATTACACAGGAAGAAGAGAAATATAATCTTAAATTGACTCATTCAATGGATGATAACAAGGATAATAGAATATATATTTTTTTTAGTTAATGAAGGATATAAATATTACACCACCAGGAACAAAGATAAACACGAAAATTCTCAGTTCAGTTCCCTGTGTCCATCATAAGCAGTATATGTACAACTTTTGGTCATAGGAAACTTGTGTAATGGTTTTGTGTACCCAGGCCCTGAAGGACAGCCGGGATGAAGAGAACAGTGTACCCAGCAGCTGGCACACCACCTGGACACAGACTCAAAACCAGATCCTTGCCAACTTCACCACCTCAAGCACCCTCACCTTCATGTCCAGCTTCCTGCATCCATCAGACACAGGTGAGATGGCACACCCATGGCACACACACACTGGCCGGAACGTTTTCCTGGTTCATTAGTATTTTGGCTTTCGTGTATAAGTGTAATTTGTTGCTGCTTTTCAGTGGGGGTTTTTCGTATTTTCCATGAAAGCTGATGTGTTTATGATTTATATATATATATATATATATATATATATATATATATATATATATATATATATATATATATATATATACATTATATATATATATATATATATATATATATATATATATATATATATATATATATACATATATATATATATATATATATATATATATATATATATATAATGTATATATATATATATATATATATATATATATATATATATATATATATATATATATATATATATATATAAATCATAAACACATCAGCTTTCATGGAAAATACGAAAAAAAACCCACTGAAAAGCAGCAACAAATTACACTTATACACGAAAGCCAAATATATATATATATATATATATATATATATATATATATATATATATATATATATATATATATATATATATATATATATATATATATACATACATGCAGCTATAGCTGCAGCAGCTGCTAGAGTCTATATTCGTCTATATTCGTGTTCTTTATCCTTGAAAACTTATGTGTATAAATTTTCATGAGATTCTGAGGTGTCAAAATTTTCATGAAATTTCCAAGGCAAAACACCCTTAAGATTTTTTTTAACCAATCACGTTTTGATAAATAACTCAAAAACTATGAGATTCACGTAGAAGACTTAAGGAATGGTAAATAAAGAGCAGGAGACGCCCGTTCTTTTGAGCTATAGTAGAATGAAATTGGTATATTAGTAACTGAGAAAATAATATTCGTTTTTTTGACAAAATTTCAACAAAACTTAAATTTCCTACTAAACTATAAGATATATTTTAAATCTGATTTCAGCAATAGATAGACAACATCAAACTTAATATATTAACTGTTGTACATTATTGCTGTATGATAAATATTTTCCGAGTAAAATGGCAAAAACACGTTAGCCCAAATTTATGTAGAAAATTTTTGGGCGACAAAATTAAAAATCTACAATTGTTACAGAAACCTGAAAAATAACATAAATAATACACTCAATACACACACACCTAAACACACTCAAACACCCACTTTCTACCCCCAAACACACACCGAAACATACCAAAACCCCCCCCCCAAAAAAAAAAAACTTAAACACCCCCCAAAACTGCCCACATACAGTGGAGTCTCTCATCTAACGCTTTTGAATCTAATGAATTTGCATTTAGTAGATAGTTTTGCTGTGACTGCCCTCGAGGAAGTTTCAAGGAACAGTCATTAAAGTAGATAAATAAATGCATAAAATTCTTTTTGCTTAGCCAATTTATGACAACATGACAACACACTAATTGAATTATCAATGATTTACTGTGTTTGTATTGAAAGTTCAAGCATTTTATTAAATTTCATGTAAAAGTAATCAAATATTAATTTTAAATGTCCAAAGTTTAGTTGTTGCAAATCAAAGGCATATTGCTGCGAAGCCCCTCGTTAACTTTGGCTTTCTGGGGCAGCTCTGCCACAGCGGGGTTCGACGTGTCCACTACCGGGGCTGGTTAACCCACCCCAACCACTAGTTTATATACAAGTCAAACATACACCCACAAACGCATAACTATATAACTTACATTCGTAACAATATTATACCATCAAAGCAAAATGAAACTCTACTTATTTTAGAAAGTATGAAACAAAAATGTTAGGAATTAAAAACTAAAAAATATTCATAACAGTTGTAGGTATTTCTTTATATGCAGCAAGTACATATTCTTAATACATACAGTAATTAACATTTCACTCTGCTTACAGTATCACAACTTAACCCAAGATACCTTGCCTTTTTTATAATTGGTAAATATTTATAATAGATAATGAGTATTGATGGTTGGTTGGTCTAAGAGTCGAGAGACTAGGGCTTCATGCATTTTGATTTGCATAAATATTTCCAGTATTCTTGATACAGTATGTGCTCACTTAATCAACATTCATTTCTTACTTCCTCAACTTGATCACATAAAGTAAAAACTGCTACTTCATACACTTCATCAATGACCTGTCCTGCCATTTGACAATCTTTGAATACACCACCGCCTGCTCTTGTAAATTTGAAGCCATTGTCATCCAAACTAGCTGACCCCCAATCAATACATGACCGCTTTGCATTTTGCCAACCTTCATAACGTGAACACTCCTGTGACTTGTGCATACTATAATAAGCAGTACTAACACCATCTGAAGGTTGCAAAGTGAATGGTGTGTGTCTGGGGCATCATCATCTCATCCTTAAATTATGTCTGGGAAGTTGAACAGCAGTGCATAGCAGGAAAATTAAGTTGAGATGTATAACTTTCCCTTCTTAATTACATACTGAATACTAGTGAATATCTTGATGACTCATTACAATATTATGTCAACTAGTTAAGACAGATGGTTGTACTGTAATGATAACTTATGGTAAAAATCCACCAGCTCAATATGAATTTTCATTCGCTCAACATTTACAAATTTTGTTCAGTTCATGATATGTTTGGTTTGCATCCTTTTAAATTATATATTCCAACTATAAAAATAGATAGTCCTTCTGTTTATGATGAAATGGGACCTGAAATGACTAGACTTACAAACAGATGCAGACGTGACTCCCCCACTTCACCATTCACTTTGTCTTGCCACATACCTTGCTAGTGATATAAAGTGAACAACTATACTGTATTTCCTCCTTAGGAGTGAATTTTGATCAGGAACTAAGTCATTCTTGCCAATCTATTAATTTTCTTATTGATGATGGGGATCCACAAGTGAGGTTTTTGTTTCTCAGAGGCAGTTAAGGATTGGATGAGTGTGGGTAACAAAGGCTGAAAAGGAGTTGGGTGAGGCAGAGGGCTTAAGGAGGCTTATAAGTATATTGTTCTATTGTTCTAAGCTGGCTGTTTAGCTACGTGTAATAACTTAATGAGTTAGGAAATATTAATTTGATCTAACTCATAATGAGTATGGAACAATCAAGTTTGGTGTAAGGTAATGATGATTTTGTAGGCTGTTTCCAGGAAGCCTAACCGGTCATTGGGTGTTTGGTGCCATGTTGTAGTTATTCATCTATTTGAATGACTGTCATCTTGGGTGATTAGAAGCTGCCTTGTGGATCCCTGTCACTGCCTTGCCTCTGTAATGGAAAGCAAGTTTATTGATGATGAATGAGTGAATGAATGATCATCATGTACAAATATTTGTTGCTTATTTGATTCTTTTCTTACAAAATTAGGAATATATGTTGAGTGCCTCTTTTTTTGTTTTGTCCCATTTTCATCACTGGTTAGCTGAGAGCAGAGCTGTTCCATCCCACAGACGTGAGTAACATTCTGTCCGTAGAAGTCACTTAACAATACTGGTAGTAAAAGTAGTGAGTGTGTTCGCATTTTGTTTTGCTACCAACAAAGTCAATTTGCAATACTGACTCACTTAGCCATTTGAATGGTGTAGACTGTAGGAATTGTAAAAATTTGTTAAGTGCCTACAAAGGTGTGCTTCTCAGAGTAGGTTGTCGATATCAGCATCAGGAGCCTTGGGCAGCATGCATAGTAGTACTTTAAGTGCATTAAGATTGTAAAAATAATCCACAGTAAAAGATTCAATAGTATTTTTGTACAAATATTGTAGTTCTCATAATTACTTTTTGGCCAAGTGAGACAGTATTGTTGTATTGAAGGCTTGGAAAAATTCAGATGAAAAAGACAAAACTATAAATTAATTTATGGCACTGCTGTCTTTGAGTGCCTTTAAGGTGGATAAGTACTGACTCATGACTAAAACAGTTTATTGCACACGAGGGAACAAGAAGAGACAATTTTTGAAATTAAGTTCATAAAAGAGAATATGTAGAAAGCCATTTCAAAGTTTACTTTTCTCCCCCCAGTAAATGTGTTAACTCTTGTGTACCTTTCCATGCTATCTATCTATCTATATACTTGGTTTATATTCCCATTAAAAGGAGGTAGCCATGACATGGCATTTAGTGTTCAGAGAGGCTTTACTCTCCCCTCCCCTTCTCTTTTCTGTCATTACATAGGAATGAATACAGAGGAACATGGTATAGGGAGCCACAGCTATTTTATTCTAACTTCTCGTAGTTTTCTGAAAATTTTGTAAGATGTATGGTGACTTGTTCCCAGCATGTGGTCAGTCTTGGGGAAGTACAATTGCAGAATCACACAGAGTTGGCAGCAAGATGTAGCAGTCGTATAGAGGGACTACTTATATAGATGGTTGTGGAACTCCATACTGTTCCCATCTTGACTGACTCTTCATATACCGTTGTGGCATGATGTGGTTGATCACATTTTAACATTAATTGTGATAATCCTGATGGAAACAACCCTGGCTTAGTGGATGACTGAATAGTGATGTAGGGATGGACTGTTGATATTGAGTTCCTGATGTCAAACCATCTTTGGCTGAAACTCGTAAGTTATCCATCCTTCTTAGTGCAAGAAACAGTTATGAGATGACATTAATGATGCTAGTTTGGTTTGTTGATTTTAGTTTACTTGATTTGAATCGTAGTCAACATATTTGATAACAATGCTGTAACACTAAACTTAATGGCAAGATGCAAGTGATATTTCTGAGGGGGGGATGGCCTACTTTACTTAATTGTAGATTACATATAACTAATTAAGTACTGTAGATTGTAATTTTGGCTAATTTACAATCTTATAACATCATCTATAACATGTTATTTTGTTTATTACTGGCCTTTTCTTGACAGGTGTAGTGAAGACTCAGACTGCTGTTCCTGAAAGACATCGAGCCCAAGGTAAGGTAGTGAAGTGCAATGAAGCAGAAATTAGATGGTAATGCAAATAATGCAAAGTCTGATCTCATCATTTTAACAGATTGCATTCAGTAGTCAGAAGGAATGCTTAGGTGAGTGTGATTTACCTGCTTGAAAATATGATGGACTTTTTTTTTGCAAATTTATTTCATAATAGACCTAGTTTGGACCTTAGAATTTATGTGGTCTGAGTTTCTTTGTAATTCTCTCTCTAATGCCTAGGAATGAGTGGGAGTGAGCGTATTCGTGCCCGGCTGGAGCAGATGGACACCTTGGATGAGATTGGTAGTGGGTCAGTGCGGGAAGTTGGGGGTCTTACTCAAGGAGAGTTTACTAACCGCTTGAACACTCTCAAACAAGAAATGATTCAGGCTTGGAATTCTGACCAGCGGGTTAAAGCTCTCAAAATTGCCATTCAGGTGTGTAATGTACTATAATTTGTATCTTCCAAATTAGATTACCTTTTTTCTAAAGTGTGATAAAAAAAAATACTCTTGTGTTAACTGTTGTATGATATGTTTTATACGTGGGAGAAATTTATTGTTCATATTAATTGTAAGTGTATCATACCTGTGTGGGAACTAGTTTACATATTTTCCCACCCAGAGAATTATCACATTTTTCCTGGTACTCAGAATTCAGTTTTAGCCTCCAAACATGAGTCCTTTTTAGAGCAGAATTATGGGTTTAGTTTACCTGAAGGTGTTTGTTGATGCTGTTTGCAGTGTGTGAAGTTGCTGAACCTGTCTGCACCTGAGCATTTCTACCCAAGTAAGTTTGTCCTGGTGATGGATATCCTGAGCACACTCGCTGATCTGGTTTATCAGCGACTCAAGCAAAAATCACTAAATGAAAGGTAGGTATATTCTTTTTCTTAGTGTTTATTTAATTTGTTGATATAGGCTTTTATATATATTGTTTTTAGTATCACCACAGAATTTGTTAATGTCCCTTAATCCATCTATCTATCAATATGTTCTAAAACTTATTGTATAGAATCTGTTTGTACTTCTGAGTAAAGCAAACATAAGCTACATTACACTGTTTTTGTGTGTATTATAATGTTCTCTAGAAGTGTTTCAGTAATACTGTTTTGTCTTACAGTTTACCCATCAGCAGTGAAAGTGTTGGTAGATTGGAAGCACAAGAAACAGCTCGTAACTGGTTCTACAAGGTGGCTTCCATAAGAGAACTTCTCCCAAGACTGTACCTGGAAGCTGCTCTCCTACCATGTTATTCCCTCATTGATGAAAAGTATGTCATTTTGACTGCTTGATTATATATCATATCCATTATTAGAATTTCATAGATTGTAAGGCAGTCTTGAACATAACTAATGTCTAGGATTCAAGATTTTCGTGAACTTCAATCAATGGTTTGTAACTAAAGGCATGCATGGCATTCACCAGTAAAGGAAAGTGCATTTTGGTGATAAGAAATATGTATACATATCTTTTTGTTTACATGGATGCATTATTTAATTCTTTAAATAGTGTTTTGGAGTTACTTTTTTTTCCCCCTTAGAGAGGATGAACAAGCTCTTGTACGCCTTGCCCAGATGACACGAGGCATTGGAGACCCACTGATAGCTGCCTACACACGGATGTTTGTGTGTCGCATGGGTGTGGCTGTGGCTCCCACCCTCACACACTACATTGTAACAAGCATTGAAGACTTCCTGCACACACTCACACAGGTGCAAGTAAGTGTGCAGCTGGATCAAGGGTGACTTGGCCCACAATAAGGATTAATGCCATAAAATAAATAGATCATTGTTTAATATTTTGAAAGTTGAAAAATTCTTAATCTTATTTCCTTATGCCAAAAAAGTTATCTTTGGCACAGGATATGTGGCCCGAGGGAGAGACAGACATGAACATGGGAGAGGAGAAGGATGTGTTGGCAGCTCGGGTGTTTGCTCCTCCTCTGCAGTGGATGATGCAGTGCCTGGCAGGGAGAGCAACACACAAGGAATTGCAGGTTAGATATCTTGATTTCCAATAATCAAATTCCAGGTGTATCTCTAGGTTTTCTTTTGTTTTAATAACTTTAATTACTTCCTTTTCCATGTTCTCTTTGTGTTCCATTTGCTGTTGTTCATATATTTCTTTGAAGCTCATTTTATCTTTCTCTATTTCTTTTTCAGTTTTCACTTCATTATTAACAAAATCTATACTTTCCTCTTGCTTTGCACCTACTTGGGTATTATTTAAGCCCTCATTTTCTCTCTTCAATTTCACAATTTCCTTCATCCTCTTATTATTTTCCTTCTAGAAGTTGTCATTTTAGTTTTTTGACTGGATTATTTCTTTATGCCATTTAGTAAAATTTGATTCCCAGACCAGTTTTTCTAGTCCTCTACCTTACACAACCTAACCTCCAATGTTTCCTGCTTCTCTCTAAATCACAGTCCTGTTCAGTAAGAGACAGGACATCTTTTCAAGAGCTCAGACCCTCTATTTACAACACAAAGCTCTTATCTGCATCTGTTCTCCGTCGTTTTCATGTGTCTGTCATATGTGTATATAGCTATATTTTTATTAATGATTTTGGTACCGTTAACACTTTTGGTGATTCTTGTATGTAATTTTAATTTCATCAACAGGGTGTTGTGCAGATGTGTGAGGATGCAGAAGGCCTGGGCCAGAACTTGATGTTGGCTGCCTTACTCAACTCATTCCCCAATGACTTCATAGCTCTCCACTCCCTCCCTCTCACACAGCTCATAGCGTCCTGCCCTTATTCAGGTCAGTTTTCATGACAATGCAGATGATGAGAAAATAATGTGATCTTATTTATGATATTGCACAGTAATGTTTACATTTACTAAAGATTTTATATTCTTCAAACTAAATAATAAGGGTGATGATTGTTATAAAGTTTATATAGTTTAAGTAGAATACAGTTTTCTCTCAACGTAACCATTTTTCATGTATGTTTCATATATTTTATTACAGGTAAGAGTAAGCATGAATTACTCTCTGCCTTGGGGAAGTGTGTCAACACGGTAGCTCCATCCCAGCAGCAGCAGCTGCCTCTACTGAATGTTGTCTGGAAACTCATTACTCACATTCCACACACTAACGACTACCTTACAACAGCTGGTGTGTGGCTGGAATACACTGCCAAACATTTCTCTGTGAGTATTTCAGGTCTTAAGAATATTTGCCTTTTATAAATTTTTTATATATTACTTTATATGGAATATGAAAAGTACTTGCAATGAAGCTATTATTAAAGATTATAGCAAGCTTTAAAATGCTTATAGATATAACCTGAGCTGAATGAAAAATTATTGGAAAATCATTACTGTATATGAGACTAGAATAAAGGAGTATGAATGCCTTAATTATTTTTAAGTAGACATTAGAATTGTCACACACACACACACACATATATATATATATATATATATATATATATATATATATATATATATATATATATATATATATATATATATATATATATATATATATATATATATATATATATATATATATATATATATTTTTTTTTTTTTTTTTTTTTTTTTTTTTTTTTTTTTTTTTTTTTTTTTTTTTTTTTTTTTTTTTTTTTTTTTTTTTTTCTATCCATCTATTTATTCCAACAGTCATTTGAAGTGAACACTCTTCTTGGAGATGTTCTAAAGCATGTTGGAGTAGAGCGAACTCAAGAGCAGATGCATTACTCTTCCCTGCTGATGCTGGTGTCCACAGCACTCACCAACTCAACCGATCCTCATTCTCTCTTCTCTATGGTGTGTATGCCAGTTTGCAAAATACTAAACATTAATTGATGGAAAGTATTTATTATATTTTCCTGTGGTAGGAAGACCTGACCTGGTCACTATGGTCAGGCTGGAAGAATACTGACATTTTATTCCATAGAGGGGGAGAAGAGATGAAATTCTCCCCAAACTTTATGTAGATGCCTGGTCTCCCTCGCCCCTGTAATGGGATATAAGCCATGTATGTTGATAGATTGTTTGATTATATAATGAAAGTTGTTGGTTTCTTTATCTATTTAAATTTTGCCCTTTCAGACCAACTTTCTGGGGTTGCTTAGTGTGTTCCAGCGAGACAGTGTGAGTGCAGGAGATGGGGTGACTCGTGCCGTTGTGGAGGCCTTGCTGAGCCACCACCCGGGACACATCACTGACCCAGCACTCGTCCAGCACCTCCTCACCTTTTGTGGAGCTTTGCACGACTCCATAAAGTGAGCACTTGACATGTATAGAGTAAGATTAATAGGAATATCAAAATATGATTATCATATGGTTGTTTAGAATACTTTCAATTGTACGATTTGTTTATTCTATTTAATATTACTTTTTTTCTGCATATACCTTTGACAGGGAGAAAAATTGTAGGCTTATTTCCTCAAACACTAACTCTTCACCAAGCATAGAATAAGCATCAGAAAATCAGTCAAGAAATTGTGATTTTTGCTACCAGTAAGGAGCAGACCATTATTCTCTGCCCTCCTGCATATGTGTGTAGTCTTGGAGGAGCAGAAGGCCAACATTCCAGCCTTTATATCTTTATCTAGGAAATTAAAAGCCATCCGTGTGTGTGCAAGAGACCAGAAATGGTCTGTGCTACACCCTAGAAAGTAGAGGTGAAGATATTATAGAAAAGAGAAAAAAGGATAGACCAGTATTGTAAGGTAGTTAATGCTTTCTTAATTTTCAGTGCCCTGACAACAGATGATGAAAGACGACAGCTTTCTCAGCTCATCATATCATTTATTCGACAAGTGGATTTTGGAAGAGACTTTGAACAGCAGCTTGATTTTTATGTCAATGCTAGGGCAGCCTTCTCAAACCTGGACAGTGTGCTGGCTGCCCTCATTCAGGTGATTTTAGTGTTTGTTTTAACTATAAAGAAATCCACAAGTTAAAGTTTTTTTGGGGAACTAGTAATCATTGAAGTCAGTCATAACATATATTGAATTACCTAGTAGTGTAGACTTGTGAAGCACTAGTGGTTATGACATCAAATAAACAGTTGTGTTGTTTGCAGTGTGTGTGTCAGCTTGCTGTGGCCACATGGCAGGTGGTTCACGGCCAACACTCAGGCAAGACGGCAGCATTTGTGCGAGCATGTGCTGCCTACTGCTTCATCACGGTGCCATCACTCACCTCATCTGCTACTCGTCTGCGACTTTATCTTCTTTCAGGAAATGTTGCACTTCTGAATAATTGCTTGGGACAAGGTGAGTGTTGCTTTATTCTTCTGGTTAATCACTACTTATTACACGTTTTTTCCCCAGATTTAAGGTTTTTCAATGCTTTCACTAGAGGGAAAGGAGTATGTAAAAATATTTCTTTAAAAAGCCTACTAATTCTCGTCTCAAGACAGAAAATTATAGAAGTTCCAAATAAGGAAAATTTTGTTAATTTTCTGAGGTGTTTATTAAGTACATATGAGGTTCCCTTACATAAAGTTAAGGAGGATTAGTATGAGTGTACTACTTTTAGGAGTATAAGTCTATTGAGTCTAATGAATTACTCGAGATATGTGGTTATGGTATATATATGATTATGAATATTTTTTGATTTTCAGGTGATGCATGCATGAAAGCAGCTATCAGAGAATTGCTAGAAGTAGCTAACTCACAAGATACAGAAGTAGGAGGAAGTGTAACTGATACTCTCCGCACTTTGATAGCCAACTTGGCCTCAACACTGATTGCCACACCGGACCCTCCTGATGCCTCTCCTCCCCTTTATTTGCTTCGTGGACTTACAAATGCTGTTCATTCATTCTCGTGGCAGAAAGAAACAGATACTCAAGCATTCTTATCAATTATACTATTACATGCACTCTCTGCAGCATCTCAAGATGAGTTACCATATCATATCCGTTCAGGTGAGGTTCAATTTCTTGCTGATTTTTTTGTCCTTAATACCGTAGACAAGAAGCTTTGGTTATGCAAGCACAGTAGGATATGAATAACAAATTTTTACTCCCATTAAAATTTTTATTATTAAATTAGATTTTGTATAAGTAAACTTTCTTACAGTTGAGGGTAATGATGCCTTGTACGGAGGAGATCCACATGTCCGCCAGGAAGCAGGTGCACTATCAACGCTGCTTTTGCAAGATATTGTCACTCACATACAGGTACTGCAAAATAAATATTGTGCTTAAATTTAGAACATGATATATTTATGAGAGAGAGAGTTCGTTCGTTAGGATGTCCCCCACAGGACGTCTACGAACCACAGTAAAGACGAACTGCAGAGACTCACCGATATATATATATATATATATATATATATATATATATATATATATATATATATATATATATATATATATATATATATATATATATATATCGGGGTCTCTGCGGTTCGTCTTGACTGTGGTTCGTAGACATCCTATGGGGGACATTCTCTCTCTCTCTCTCTCTCTCATTTATCCCCTCAACCACCCATTATCTTTACTCTTAATTTAACAGTGTCTTGGTGGTGTTCATGAGAAGCGGTGTGGACCTGTGGCCCTTGAACTGTTTTGGTGCATAGTAACCTGGGGTGACCTCACTGACACACACATAATCAATGTTGCTACACTGATGTGGTCCTATATGATGAGATACATATCTCCTCAAGTTGTGGTGAGTATTCTCAAGGATAGTGGTGTAAGAATTCAGAGAGCAATAATGGACGAATGGAACAAATCCCATAAATGAGGTCTAATATTCCTTCTTCTTTTTTCTTCCCTGCAGAAGCAAGTCAGAGACTTATTAATAAAACAGTCTTCACGTGTTAAAGGTCTCCCACAACTGATCCAGCACTGCAAAGGATAGTATGCAGGCAATCCCTGTATCATTTCTTTGTAAATTATACTGACTCCATAATAATACTGATAATTGTTAATTTTGCATGTAGGGAAAGAATGTGATTAAATCCTATTACTACTTTCATTCCAATATCATTATACACTACTGTTAAAAAAAATACATATATATATATATATATATATATATATATTACCACCATGACACTTCGCAGAAATAATTGGACCAATCCAAAATGCCTACATGCAATACGACTTTTAAAGTTATATATCCTACTGTAAATATATCAACTGCTTGAATACATAATTCACCAATGTTGTAGAAACAAAACTAAAACTAAAATAGCTCAGAAAACAAAAATTAAATCCCACATTTTCAGTCACTCATCCTTTCTCTCCACATGGCCAAACCAATGCAATCTAACTGACCTCAATTCTTCATTTGTTGGCCCTTCTCTCAATAAAAACACCCATCTTTCAACCTCTTGACACCATCTTTAACAACCCACGTTTCACTACTATAAATGATACATTGCACTCCTCACACATACAGCATAGCATTCAAGCTCTTTCTTATTAGAAAGGTAATTAATTCCCTGAACTTCTTTCACTCATATGTAACTTGCATTATAAAGATCTCTACCATGCGTCTATCTAAGTACATTAAGTACAAAGTACATTATATAATGAAAAATGTAATTTTTGTATACACTGTGGATTAACCTTTTTTTTCATAACAGAACAACATTCATAAGTTACTTTAATTTCAGCATATATACAAACTTATAAACAAAAACTCACCAAAATTTGTTAATGAAGCCTCCTGGCTAGTACAGTGGTAGCGCGCTGGCCTTGCATTGGCTTGGTCGGCAGATTGAGTCCACGCCCGGGCCCATGATGCTTAAGCTATTTACTGGGAGGAACTGCTGTGGTCAGGCATCACAGTGGGGCAGGGGTGGTCCATCACGACTGTGAGGCAGAGTCCTCTAAACAAACAAAAAAAGAAGCAAAACAAGCAAGCAATTGTTATTACTGTACATATTTTTTTTGTTGTATAAAAAAATAAATTAATATATACTGTACATAGTCTATATATATATATATATATATATATATATATATATATATATGAAGTTTTTGCTTCTTCAACCTTCAACACAAGTATATTTAGTATTATTACAAAATTACCAGATTATTGAAAGGCATATTCAGTATGCAAGAACTTATTAATTTATCTACATAAATGACTCAAAGGTAGTGAGGAGGACTACAGAAATGGAATATGACATCTGGGCAAATGTCAACGTATGAAAATGCCAGCACAAGTGTTGCATTGGGTATCAGGGGACACTGGGAAAGGTTTCTCTTCAAGGTCTTTGAGGGAGACCATGGCTTGAGGTTGAGCTTAGTGTTCTGTCTCGACAATGACTAGGTGAGATCTGTCAGGTCATGCGTGGAAGGTTCTTGTTTTTGTTATATTTATTCTTGAATAAAGTCTTAATTAATAAATTTGTGACACATGACCTTCCTGTTATGAATATAAACTGTTCTTTTATTACTACTACTCCTCTTTCTAATTAATCAGTCCATCGTTTCTTCATAATCTTTTCACATATCTTACAGACTATATTGGTGAATGACACTGGTCTACAATTAAGTGGTTCTTCTTTGCTTCCATTTTTGTAAATAGGCATTATATCAGTTCTTTTCCATTCTTTAGGGACTTCCTGATTTCAAAGAACACTCAATTATATGAAAAAATTTGCTCAGTCATTTCTTGTCTACACTCCTTCAATCTACCTGATACTCACTCTGGTCCTATTGCTTTCCTCTCTTCAAATCCCTTCATCTGTGATTCAAGAAAGTTTCGAGAGAAATTCTTAACTTCTCCAAAATAATCAATTACTCTTTTTAGCTATTTCAATTAAAGTTTTTTTTTCCATCTGATCCAAGATTTATAAATAAAAAATACATTAGAGGGTGCCAATGCAAAGACTGAATTCCTCTTCAAGTAATTTCTCATCAAGAATAACATGATTGCATTTAGCCTCTAAAAATCTGAAGCGTCTGTGAAGGGAAGGGACGGGACTCTTACGCTACATAGTAAAGGCGTGTCCGTTCAGCCTGAAGGGTCACTGCACACCTCCAGGATCACCACTGGACCCGAAAGAAGGAGGGACAACAAGTGACGAGACCCTACGTCCACCAGGGTGTGCGTAAATTTTTTACATAAACCTCATACTTTTGGAGTTATTGAAAAAATTATTTCAGCCCAAGGGTGGGAAAACGTATTTAAGTTAGATTAGGGTTTTTGCTATAACAACTCATGAAAATTGGTACCAAGGGCTTCTCGGGCATGCTGATCACGAATCTGGAATTAGATTTGTCATTACTGTAATATTTTGTATTTTCCATTTTGTGACCCGTAAATTGCACCAGAATTGAGGTTGAAGGAGTTTATTCTCGTTTTACTACGTAAATATTAGTCCTATAGGAAAATTGCATATATATAAAGTTATGGAGTTTTATAATGTCTATCTCATACTGTCATCATCTTTCCAATAACTCTAATACTTATGAAGAAAATTGAAATGTGAAAGATAATAATACATAATACTTTACACTGCTACATCTTTAATTACTTCCCAATTTCAATTTCCTATAGCTATATAGAACGAGCGTCTTCTGTTCTTTCTTATATATTCAATACGTTTTTTACGTAAACCCCATACATTTCGAGTTATTTCAAAATATATGATTTAAGCAAAAAACTTTAAGGGTGTACCCTACAAAATTTCATGCAAATTTCCATACCTCCGAATTTCATGTAACTTGGTACAATGAGGTTTTCGGTCATGCTGAACACGAATCTGGACTTATTTTCCTGATTACTATAATATCAAACTGTATATCATCCTTGCTTGCCTAATAACAATAATAAAATAACCATTATTTAACTTTACTGACTAATGCTGGTCCTATATGACAAAAGTACATAGAGATGACCTATCCTAATTCTACACAATTTAATGTATAGGTGTTATTTGGTTTCCATATCTTGAACTGTTAGCGAATTAAAACTGAATAAAACCGATTAAAAGTTATTAAAAGTACTTTTTACATTCCTTCAACTATACACCCACAAAACACACCTATACAAATCCAAAAACAGCCCACACACCGCCAAAACACACTTATACATACCTAAAACACATCCAAAAACACCCCACACACCGCTAAAACATATTGAAGCATATAGGAGAAACACACACACACATATTTGACGCCTCCACATATCCGAACTAATCCGATAATTGCCCCGCACCCCTCGACATCCTGACTTTTCTTCCGCCTCTCACCCATCGCGAGGTCAGGTTAAGTTGCCAGGTGTCTTCTTCACCTACAACTTTGCAAAAACATAGCCGTCAGCCTGTGGCCAAATATGGGCTTCTCGCATGCTATGGGGTGTCGCCACCGTCCGTCCCAGGCAGGCATTATTGACATACGTGCGAGAGACTTCCCCCCCCCATGCAACTGGAAAGGCTCGCTTCGCTCGCCACCCATTCACATAGTTACGCCCTTGGGAGGGAGGCCCAAAACTGTGGGTGGATTAGGGCCCATTCGGCTTAATTCGGCCCTGCTTCTCTATGTACATTGGAGAAGATCGAGGAATATATGGCCTTAGCCACTTTCTCAAGATTAATCAAGCACCGACTTCCCTCAGCATACCGGATGAGAATGAATTTAGGGTTATGGGGTTGAAGGAGTTGAGATTAGCGAGGGGACACACATTAGGTGAAGGTGGAGAAGCAGCTACTTAAAGAGAAAGTACGTGAGTTGGTTTTGGTAGTCTTAGCTGTGTGTTTGTTGACTTCACCAGACGAGGGAGATGGAGAGAGTGTCCGCTTGGAGACTGGTGGTGGTATCCATGTGGTTGGCAGCAGCTGGCAGGTTACAGACGTCATCAGTCCATCAGCTGTCGATGCGGCGAGATTCAGTACTGCAGTAATACTTGCACTTAGGGCTTAGGCACTGGCAGAGCACCCCGAACCGTAGGCAGGATTGGGGAAGTGTTTATGGTTGCTGAAACTCGGTAGCTGAGAGAAGTATGTCCTCATTCCAACGTGGTTCTTCTTCTTCTTCTTGGGACCCAGCGGCCAGCGTGGTTCTCGTGCTACTGTAGACGTCACTTCAGAAACGGAAGAGAAACTAATCGCGCAGTATTATGTTATGGTGTTAATATTGTTATCATAGATCTTATTTATTACTGTTGTGGTTTGTATTGTATTCTGATAATGTTTTAATGTTTTGATCAGTTTGTATCGTTTTATTTATTTATTTTTTTTTCTTCAATGAAATATGTAGTTTCCACGATTACAGGTCTGTGTTTGTATGTGATTTTTATATTGAATGATGTAAGGCAGGTCAATACCTATAATAACTTAACAACTAGCAAACATCAAAACGTGGAAATATGAAACAAGACAATTATAGTGGTCAGAACATTTTCACGCCCTCTGAAAGTTCTTCTCTGCCACTAAATAATTGTTCAATCTGTAGGAGTACTGGCTTGCCCAAATACTAAGCTGTTATCCTAGATACTAGTACATTCAGAGGAACCAGCATTTCGTCAAAAATGGAGAATCTCTTTTAAGAGTCATCACCACTGCTCTCCATTCACTTCCATCACGCACAATCCTTCCTTGCTCCACAGACATTCCCTTTCATTCAACACTCTTTTCACACTGTCCATCCATCCAATTCTGGCTATCCTCTCAACCTCACATCTGATCCCATTATCTTCCTCACTAAACGCTCTGCTCCTCCATTCTCTCCATGTTTCCAAACCACCTCCACACACTGATCTGCTCGAACAATCAACTCTCGTAACATCAATTTTCCTTTGCACTTCCTTTGGGAATTACATAACATAATTAATTCCTGTTGGAAGAGTAATTTATCAATTGACAAAGATTTTATGAAATGACAAAAAATGCAGAGTAAAAGAATCAACATATGAGTGAATATAACATCGAGTTTGAGATATATATATTTTTAATGACCTATAGAAAATTATTTAGTAATAAGAAGAGAACTGTATGAAACTTTAATATTAATATGTTGAGGAAAAAATTGAGTATTGAAGGTCAAGGGGATTCACTTGAAAGCTGAGTGTACTGGTCACTGCATCACTATACTGCTAAGGCTATATAAAGGCAGAATCTTAAACCTATAAAAGGATAGTTTGAAGAATTTGAACAGTCAGCTTTAGGGAAATCGGTTGAAAGAAAACTTAATGTAGATAGAAAGACAGAAAAGTTTAACTATGCATAATGTGAGCATGGAAGCACAGTTCTTATCTTTTATCATGACTGTAAACCTTCATCATACATTCATTTAATGTTTGTTTATAGCAGTTTAAAAAGCTTTAAATATCAACTGATTGATTTTTACTTTTATTTAATAAGTCAACAAATTATACAGTGCTCTTGAATAATTTAGGATGAAAACTCTGTCAATAATTTTCCTATATACATATTGTCACCCATATGAAACACATATTTTAAGTTATATATACTCCAAATGATAAGCAGAACTTCCCTTATAATAACAAAACTTTATAGATAAATGACTAAGGTGATAATATAATGGCAGTCCCACAAGCAGCTTGATAAAATATTAACAAAGATTAGAAAAAAAGCACCAAACAACTTAAAGGTCAACAGTATTTGGGTCAAAGTATTCTTTGTGTCTGCTGCCCATATGAGCCTTGAGGTTATCCCGCTGATTGCACCGGTGGGGACAGTAAGGGCAAGCATAGGGCTTCTCCCCTGTGTGGGTTCGTTGGTGACGCTCAAGTTTATAGCGCGTCTCGAAGGCCTTGGAACACACGGGGCAGGAGTGGCCACGACGGCGGGCAGCAGCGGTGGGTGAGGTGCTTGCCCATGGTGACAGCAACTGCAGAAAAGAAAAGAAAAGCATGTTAGCTTGATCATATGATGATGACAATTACCATTCATGTATGGTGTTAAAACTTATTTCTACCAAAAGAAGTAACACACCATCTAAATACTATTGAAATAAGTTTGAGTGATCGCTATCAACTTTCAAGTAATGTGGAGAACATTGTTGTCTCTCCTTCCTCAGATATTTATTTATATTGACTGTTTCACATTCTTTGTCACGTGTGAAATTATGACTAAGATGTGTGGAGCTTCATGAAATTCTTACAGCTTTCAGAACTATCTATCTATCTATCTATATACTACTATACTATTAGGAGAGAAAAAAATTAATTTAAAAAAAAGCTTACATGTGCCAGCATGTAAATATTGAGGTGCATTTCAAAACAAAGGACAAAGAAAAATAAATAAACTAAGTAATCATTTAAATAAGTCATCAATTATACATAAAGATATATATATATATATATATATATATATATATATATATATATATATATATATATATATATATATATATATATATATATATATATATATATATATATATATATATATATATATATATATATATATATATATGTATGTATATATATTTATATATATATATATATATATATATATATATATATATATATATATATATATATATATATATATTATATATATATATATATATATATATATATATATATATATATATATATATATATATTATATATATATATA
>JAXIVD010000205.1:50000-65000 GCA_036785275.1 Cancer borealis | reverse complement strand
TCAAGTCTAGCGTGTAGAGGTTTACTTGCAAAACATAAGTTTCACTTGTGGAGCTGATGATACAATATAGAAATGCTTTCTTCTACATAAAAAAAGGTCAATGTCAATATACCATGTGCACAAGGACAGTTTATTTGGAATTCTCAACATATAACGAATAACATGAATCACTACAAATTGATAAGTTGAGGAAATTGCATAACTATGTTTTATCATGGTAAAGACGTAATACTGGCATCCTTATGTGAGGGAATCAGAATCTCCGTGGTCCTGGCGCTGGTGTACTCTGTTGATGTGAGTCAGGACGTGGGAGCGGCGAGACCCTCGGTATTCACAGTGAGGACACTGGTGTGGCCTCTCCCCAGTGTGGGTTCGAAGGTGACGATACAGATTATGCTTCAGTCCAAAACTCTTGCCACAGAGGAAGCAGGTGTGGCCCGGCCCCGGCCCTGACACTGTGTACATCTGTAGGTTGAGGGGTGCCAGGGACCGCATGCCTGGGTGTGTGTCTGGGTGGACTCGGTCTTCTACTTTATAGATCTTTTGTAAGTCAAGTGGCTGGCCATCTCTGGTTTGGAGTGAGGCTTCAGTACCTGAAGTATTCTGGGTGGTGGAGAGGCGATGGAAGTCCTGGCGTAACTGAGTCTGGGAGCTGCCTACATCCTTGTCCACACTGCCTTTAGTCTGCAAAATGTATGAAGTCTGTAAGTCATTGTTGCCAAATGAAATTTTGGCAGTCTTAGTATTACATGCTAGGATCATAAAAATACTATACTAATATACAAAAATAGCAAACTATGTGCAAATAATTACATATGTTGAATATGGTATTTTTGAAAAAGTTACTTTTTTGAGTACAAGAAATTTAATATTCATCTTATCAATAACTTGAATAACAGTAAGTATTGAACAGGCTAGCACAATAGAAACTTCATCCATAATACAATCACATATTTATTATCTTTAAATCACTACACTGCATATATATATTTTTTTGTTGGCGTTGCTTTTGATGTTGCTATTACTCTAGAACAAAACTAAAATGTATGTACAAAATGCTGGTGCTCATTTCCTTCAACACACATCTGTAACTATTTATTAATATAACTAGCCATCTAACTATTTATCTATCTATCTATCAATCAATATGCTGAATATGTATGCACTGCAAAATGTTATTTAAGAATGTGCTTGTTGGATAATAATTTGTATCAATGTTTATTTGTACACCATGCTAAAAAAATAATAATTAAATAAATATAATACAATAAACAAAAATGAGTTATGCCATCACTTATCATTTACAACTTTCCAACTAAAATCAAAAGTTTGCACTAATATATAGTCATCAAAGTGGTAATTTTCTTAAGGTTTATCATTGAACTTAATAATAACATCCTTTCAAAACATGAATATGTAACCATGTAGTTTCTTGGAGCCTTACCCACCAATAACACAACTCCAACTAAAGGAGACAATTCACAAGCCCAGAATATAGGTATATATCAATTTAATGGCTTTCTTGCACACTAGCTCCCACAAGCATAAATATTTATAATTCAAAATATATCACTTTTCAGGCTAGTTAAGATATAAAGAAATGATAGCAAATAACAAAAAATATCAAATATTAAACTTATGATTATATTTAAGCATGTGCCTCTGCATTGTAACTTTCTGTGCACAGTGGAATGGACAGTCAGAGCAATGAAATTTTTCCCCAGCATGTCGCTGTATGTGAGCTTGCAGTAATGGCTTCTGTGAAGCACGGTAAGGACACAACTCACAAACAAATGGTTTCTCTCCAGTATGAATTCGCCTGTGTCTTATTAGTTTCCATTTACTGGGGAAACACTTTTCACAATCTAGACATTGAAATTTCTCCCTATCCCTATTTGTGGACATTTCCTGCTGATCCATCAAGTGTGATGGCAATGGATCCTGGTACTGTGATGTCTCCATATAAGCCACTACACCTGAAGGCTCTACTGGTTCCCTATAAGAATGTATTCCAAGATGATATTGGCTAAGGTTGCTGTTTGCAGATGTATGGATGGCTTCCCCTTCCATGATGCCCAACGCCACCTATGGAAAAGATAATAATGCAATCTCAACCAAAGTTCTCCAGTGGTTCAAGAGATGGATCAAGTGCTGATTAGCACAATAAAATGTAAAAAAAAGATGTAAAGTATCGCAAAACCCCAAGTGCTTCTATGTGAAATTGACCATTATTTTCATTGAAATATGGGATGTATTATGAAACAATACATGATGATCAGTAGACTCCATACAAATAAGGCATCATTTGGCCAGTAGAGAAAGGATAAAAAAGTAACTAAGATTTTTAGGTTTTTAATAAACTTATAAAATTGTGTATTCTTGAAACATACATCACTTGTTGCAAGAATATTTTCAGTGTAACCAGCACTGAGTCACGCTGTTGCCACTTCACATGGAAAAACATTTTTACAAACAGTAGTTCATACTCATAGTTCATAATCATAAGGATTATCTTACAAAATGTAAGAAAAAAATCTAAACTAAGCTTTTTAGTGCATAAAAGCATTTCAGGAAGTATTTCTTTTTTGTGTGAATGTGTGTGTGTGTGGTGTCTTATCTGTCGCATCATCTGCAAACAGACTTATGTAACTGCTTACTCCTTCTGTTATGTCATTTACATTAATCTGTGCAGAACCTCGTTGAATGCCCTTTGTAAGTCCAAATATATGCAGTCTGCCCACCAATCTCTTCTTTACATTAAATCTATCATTCTTGAGTAAAAACTCAATAAACAATCGACCAATTAGGTGGAAGGGGTCAGAGCCTAATCAATGCATTTTGGTAAAAAAAAGAATAAAAAAAAATACTATACTATATTATCTTCCAGCCAGCTTCAGCTGGCTGGAAGAGGAACAGATAAGGGAAAGTGAGAAAAATGGGGTAATCAACGTCTAATACCAGAGGTGGGCGCGATTCGAAAAAATTGAAGTCCGATTAGCGATTACCGATTCGCCAGCTCGTCAAGTCCGATTCGGTTGCCAAAAAATCTAAGTCCGATTAGCGATTATCCGATTATCCGATTTTGATTAAAGTTTTTAAAAGCGATTCGATATTTTTAAAAGCGATTCAATGTTTTTAAAGCTATTTTCAATGTTTCTAAAGGGAATTTAATGCTTTTTTGCCCTAGCAGCAGCAGCAGCACTTCCTCTCACGACGACTGTCTCTAAACTGATGCGGCGCGTCACTTAACCGATGAGACGCGTACGAAAAACCAGAACTAAACACGTATTATACCAACTTTATACTTGTAAAATATAACCTTTTTATTATAATTTATATGATTTAATAATTAATCATGGTATTTTGCGCATTATATTATAGAGAAAATACTAAAGTGTGAATAGAATAAAGCAAAAACATATTTACTTGAGAAAAATATAGAAAAATTTATTAAGAAACTGCTATTGCGAAAATACAAAGACAACGTCGACCTGGATTAATCGCAAATCGCTTTAAATTTTCAGCAGTCCGATTGCGATTATCCGATTCGTTTGGTGGGGGTTAGTCCGATTCGATTATCCGATTCGAAAATGCGAGTCCGATTAATCGGATAATCGGATAATCGGACTTCCGAATCCGATTGCCCACCTCTGTCTAATACTACCACTTATGAAAACAAAAACGCTTTCTAATGTTTATTCGCAGAAATAAAATACTCAATTTGGAGAACTGATGCTGAGTGCTTATCAAGTTTTTATTGTGAAAAGTTCAATCATATTACTGCTAACTATTTGTAGTAGTAGTGAATTTCAAATATTCACAATTCTATTAAAAGAAACTGCTTCGCTTCATTTAATAACAATCATTCACCAATAATCTTGAATCCATTGTTATGAGTGGTACTAGTGAGATCAGTAATTAGATAGTCATTTATACTAATATTGTCAAGGCCACAGAAAATTTTAAACACTTCTATTAGGTCCTCTCGCAGCTTATATTTGAATAAACTAAAGTTAATATTGCCATATGACCTCTGATGTCTGGTGCTTACTTTATTTGCATTGAATAAGCTTAGATCCTTTAATTGTTCTTGTAAGACTTGCTTTGCAATCTAAGGATCATTTCAATAACTTTTCTTTATACTTTCTCCAGCTTATCAATATCTATTTTAAAACATGGTGACCAGAACTAAATGGAATATTCTAGATGAGAGTACACAGATGCATTAAACAGCGCAAGGATAACTTATCAAAATTGTACTCAAAAGTCCTTCCGATGAAATGGATTAGTTTTAGTTGTCTGAACGTCTGGAAAATATTAACTGGGTTTGAGGTCTGTACTAACAGTTACCCTGAAGTCTTTTAATGGCAACTTTGGAAACTTTAGAGCCATTATCAATATTATATATCATCTGCCAGTAGTAGTAGTAGCAGTAGTAGTAGTAGTAGTAGTAGTAGTAGTAGTAGTAGTAGTAGTATAAGAATACGTAAAAACAATAATAATAATCATTATTATTACTATTATAATAATAGTAATAACAATAATAATAATAATAATAGTAATGATAATAATAATAATGATAATAATAAAATACTTACAGTAATGAGGAAAGTTTTGATATACTATAAACTAAGTTGAAAATATCAGCAAAAGCAAATGTCATACTGTCAATATTGTGAATTAGTAAAGATCAGAAATGAGAAGAAGGATGTTTAACGAGGAGGTGATGCCTCAAGGAGTCTTGATCATTGTGTGGCTGACAACAATGAGGGCATGTGTATTGCTTTTCTCTGTTGTGAGTTAAAATGTGACGCTTCAAGTTGGCAGCTTTGGCAGTGCAATGGGAACACTGGGTACACTTAAACGGCTTTTCCCCAGTGTGAATGCGTATGTGATTCTTCAGGACATTATGTTGAGCTGCACGATAAGGGCAGAAGGAACAAGCAAAGGGTTTCTCTCCAGTATGAATCCTGATATGTCTCTGAAGCTTTCCTTTCTGGCTGGATGAGTAGGGACAGAAAGGGCAGGACAAACCCCTTTCTTTACTTTCCTTGCCTGGGACTCCTTGCATGTCACCACCGTGCCCACACTCAACCGACATCTAAAAAGACAAGAAGATATGCCCAAGTCACTCCAAGACTGACCAGATGCTTTACAATCAAATAATACGAATTAAGTTCTTCTTTATGTGTCTATTTATCCGTCCATGTCTATTCATATCTATTTGTGTATGTATGTAAGATTATATATATATATATATATATATATATATATATATATATATATATATATATATATATATATATATATATATATATATATATATATATATATATATATATATATATATATATATATATATACATATATATATATATATATATATATATATATATATATATATATATATATATATATATATATATATATATACATATATATATGTATATATATATATATATATATATATATATATATATATATATATATATATATATATATATATATATATATATATATATACATATATATATATATATATATATATATATATATATATATATATATATATATATATATATATATATATATATATATGTATATACACATCCACAAACATATATATCAAATTCAATTAAAGGTATATCTTGCCAACACCATAAATTGTGGCTTAAATGTATAAACCAGAAAAATGGTAATATACTGAGCATATCACAAAACCTTGGTTACCATACATCTTCCTTGCTACATTAACCAACCTTTTTGTATAAAAAGTTATTTATTTTCACAGTGGCTCTGCAAGTGCTGCTGCAACAAGTCATATCTTGCACATCGGTAAGGGCAGTGGGGGCAGGGGAACTCTGTACTGACACAATGTGTATGCATGTGGTTTTGGAGATGAACCTTCTGTGATGCTTTGTAAGAACACAAGCTACATGCATAGGGCTTTTCTCCACTATGGGTTCGCAGATGCTTCTGAAGGCTAGTTTTCTGAGTGGCTCGGTATGGACAAACAGGGCAGGCAAAGGGCTTCTCTCCAGTGTGCGTACGACGGTGACGCTCAAACTCCCACTTGGTGGCAAATGCTTTGTCACAGTCTGCACAGTTGAAGTGTTTGATGCCGGACATAGACTCACCCCTGCCACTCTCTCCCTGGGCCCAGCTGCTACCCCAATCACCCTATAAGAGAAGAAAGTGGCGATGTTGGATGTTCTCCTCTGTTTATGCTACAAAACTATATGCACTATGCTAATGAAATTACTTGTTTATATATGCTACACAAGTACATACAATAAATAAGCTTGCTTATTTTCACTTGCAAAACAATCTACATGAATACAAGCGCTATTACCAAGCAAAGGTATAGTATGTACTATAACCAACTGATAAAGTTACTAAAACAATAGGGAAAGAAGTCCTTTTCCAACAAGCAACATAATTATTCGCAGATATGATGCATTTACTGCATTCAGTATCAATATCTACATTTCAAGCAAAAGCAAATAAATAAGCTAGATATAATTTTTCAATATCTATTTTGTGTATTTTCCTCAAACTGTACAGTTATAAATCATGTGTAATGTTCTATTATTCATTATAGTATGTGAATTAGATGGAGAGATGAGATAGAAAGTGTTGTTGGGGTGGCCTGGAATAGGCGATCAGCTGATAGCAATGAGTTGCTTTGTGCAATTATGGAAAATTTGCACCTCAATGATAGTACCTAATTTGGATGAAATGTTATTGTACAAAAGTAATTGAATAAAGCAAGTTAATTTATTTTGAGAAGGAAGGAATTATGCCTAAAAATAGACCAAATAAGACATCAGAGGTCCTAAGGAAAGACGTAGAAATTAGTAAAGAAGAAGCCAAGCAACACAGCCCAGCAGCTTTTCAAAATCCAATCATGTATTTAAAGTTGATCCATGTAAATATATAATCTACTTTCAAAAGATTATGATAATACTGATGATGATGGTTGTAATACAATGTATAACATATAAAGTGTAAAACGGATATCAACTTTAACACAGCCTAGGTAATTTGCAAACTGTACATAATTACTGCTCCTGCTAAATCCTTTTCCAGATATGACTTCATCTCTCATCCCATTTTCTCAGACATTTAGTATAATAAATTCAATAATGTGTTTTAATCTTTATTAAATGAATTGATTATAAGTATTTAAATTCAATATTGGGTTTAAATCTTTATAACAACTTTATTTCCTCTTAAAACAAAACCAGGTTTTGATGACTGCCTAGCTAACACCATGAAAAAAAGTCCGTTGTTAGAGATTTTTCATCAATATGATTTAATTATAGTAGAGTCCTGAATAGTGCAAATTTAAATAGCATGATTTGCGAATAACGTGGGATACAAAATATTTAACCAAAAATGATCTAGTAGTGTGAGATCACGAACAGTGTGAGTCACTAGCCAAAACAAATGAAATTCGATAAAAATCAGAGTTAAGTGTGTAAAAATCAATAGTACATTTCCTGGTGTTCAGTATCCAACACTCAGGAGCCTTGGAATGATCATCTCATGTACATACATTAATCACATTAAAGTTAACATTAGCAACTTTAATATATGCATTTACCATATTTGACAGCTATTAACCTCTAGGATCTGGCTGACGGATATTTGCATCAGGACATAGAGTCCAGCTGACGGAGGTAGGCCTATTTGGCTAAAAAGTAGCTATGACGGAAATAACCGTCAGCCGGACCCTAGGGGTTAAGATGCACTTTTTACTCAAAACTACCTTGTGCATGATTGGGATAGAAGTTAGTAACTCAAATCTGTCTCTCATTCAATATTACCTAAGCACCATAAAAGAAGGTACTTATCTGTTACAAGTAATGTCAATATCATAACAGTAAATTGAACTAATACTGATAATATACTGCAACAAAATTATGTAATATGTGAGTGCATTAACTCATGGCAATAAATAGAATTTGAGTCAGATGTTACACTGTCCTCAAGCTGTTTTGTCTACAAACTATACTTGAGGCTGGAGAGGACACATTGCCCAATTGGTGCCAGACCACCAAATGTGCCTTTTCAAATGCATCATCTGCTACACTTGAAGAGTTAATTCCCTTATCAAGTCACTTATATGGAAAAAAAATTATCTTTATACAATGGTATATGTATATATTCATCTAAGGCATGTTTTTTATGGTCCAAGTGAATGGCATAGCTATAAAGCTGATTTCACTAAGTGAAACTGTATTGTTTTTAGCATGTGAATCAGTGCCAATCCATTGCTAATAAGTATAGTTTTGTCTTAGTAGTCATCAAATACTATAGTCTATGTTATGGTATGAATAAGTATGTCTGAACATTATCTAATGTGGTTATTTGTAAGCTTCCAAAAGTTTGAATTTTACACTCAGTCAGTAGTTCATTAAATTAACATATTTTTCCTTATCTTACATGTATCAAATAGCATGATTTTGAATAGCGTGAGCTCGTGTATTGACCAAATTCTCGTGCTATTTGGGACCCCTATATGTTCATTTATTTGTCTATCATAGTAATATGATTGATAAATATATTACTGTTGTTCTTCCATAGGTTGTCTGGCCAAACAACCCCGAGCTCCTGAGATAGGTCATGGCCTGGACCATGTTTTCCCACAGAGCCTTCATGGAGTGTATGTTGTTATTGGCATGTGATTAGTTGCAGTGCAGTCTTCTGCAATATGTTTGATTGTGTGGGATGTTGTGTTGCATCCTGGACAGGCATCTATAATGGACCTATCCAGGCTCTTCCAATAGCTCAGGGGAGCCGGGTAATATCCCTACCACAGCCTGGCTAGGTGAGCTCTGTCTACTTTCACTATTCCCCAGTGGATACAAAGAGGAGAAACTCTGGGGCCCAAACCGCTACAACAAACCCTTGCCCCTTCATGGGACATAAACACCTGGAAATTATGTTACTGTTCTACATATTACTGAAGATGTGAGATATCTAAAAATCTGAAATCATGACCCATAAAAACATGTTACTTTGTGAACATACTAATGACGCCACAATACGAAAAGTATTACACCATATCATTGAAAGCTGGAAAGAAGCATTATCTTACATCAAGATTATCTCTCACAGGAAATGAGGCTTGATGATTACTTAGAAATTATAAACTTGCCAATTCACCTTGTTTGCTCATTATGAAAATTACTTTCGTGGCAACAGCCATAAAAGGAGTTTGAAACAATCCATTAACAGGCACCAATTATCTACATTCCAAAATCTTCTCAATCTCTTTTTGTTTCTCTTTTGCATATTTTTAACTTCTTCCTAACATAAGGTGATTTTCTTCTTTGACCTAAACACCTTATAAGTCTTACTGACAACTACCCGTGTATGGATTCCATCTTATTTATTAACAAATAAATGTTCTTCCATTAAATTCATACTTTTGCTAAGTTTATAATAATTTGATTCTCCTTGAAGAATAAAAGCAGCTTAGGTATGTACATTATTTTGACAAAAAACATTTGCAAACCAATATGAAATATGAGAGAGTATTGATGTAATATTAAAAGCCAATAATTTCAGAGCCTCTAGCTGATGCACCATAGCCTATACAGACAAATTTGCATCTTGGTGTTTGCTTCTAATATGCCGATACAAGTTACTTTTGTCACTACTGCGGAGCGGACAAAATGGACAAGCATATGGTTTTTCTCCGCTGTGTGTACGAAGGTGCTTCTGTAGACTGGTTTTTATTGTAGCTCGGTATGGGCAAATGGGACATGCGAAAGGTTTCTCCCCAGTGTGGATCCTGTAGTGACGCTCCAAGTCTACCTTGTGGGTGAACCCCCTTTGGCATTGTGGGCAAACTAAGTGTTTGGTAGGTTGTAGCTGCTCTTGACTCCTGACATTGGAAGTCAAACAGTCGCTGCCACCAAACCTTCTTGGCCTCGAAGCCTATAAAAGAAAAGAGCTTTGAAGATAATCTGCAAGGGTATGGACTTGTTGCTTACACATTCCACTTAGGCATTTCTGTTTTCTATAACAAGCTTACTTATATATGGAACTAAGTGCAGCAAGATTATTACTCAATCCATGAGGATGGAGCTGAGGTTATAAATAAGATGGCCAAACATTATATAATGAAGCTGTTATCTACTTGATGTGATGACAGTGGTCTGGTATCATAAAACAGTAACATACCAGACGAAAGAACTCAGTACCTTGCAAAACCAAAGTCAGTTTATAAAGAAAAATTTCATAAAACTGATATTTATAATAAAGTAATATAAAATTAAATTTAATTTAATTTCATTGAATAAAAAGTAAAAAAAAAGTTTAATGTGATTTTTTATCTAATGTATGAACACATTATGTGGAAATCAAATGCTCTATTAAGCATTAATTGTTTTTCAATTCAGTTATATCGTTCACAAAAACTAAAAATCAAGTTAAGCATGGTAGCTCTTCATCTTACTCTCAAGTGTTGCTGCATCTGTACCATATGGAGGACTCAAATTTCTCATTAAAAAATGCATTCTTTACACCCTGACATTGGATAGGAGTTCCCTTCAATCTTGCTGTCACATTTATGGCTTCATAATATCAAGCAATTTGAAAAACTGTTTGAAATTAAGATAACAAAAATGTGAATTCTGCCTTTGCTTTTCTGCAGTAGGTGTTAAATAATATTGAACTTTTATCAAAATCAGCTTAGTTTTACATAGGTGCATACAACAAACCCTTCAAATAATAAAACATTAAAATTGACACTAGATTTATTAAAAACAATGCTTTATACAAACATGTGAGAAAGAAATTATTCATCTTAAAAATGTTTTGTGTAATTCATAACTGTCTGATAAACTGATTAATAAGTTGATTTCACATCAAAAAATATTTCCTGTTGACATTATTCCAAGTATAATAGATAGTTTTCCTTCTGGTTTGATTAAATAATCTAATTATATTGTCTACCTCCATTTTAAATATATTCTTTTGAATAAAATAACTGAAAAAACTTATATGATACTCATATCTTTCTGTATAACACATTATAATACTACTGAATCAATTTTGTCAATATGTAACTAGTAAATACTTATCAAATGTAAAATTTGCTTTGTACCCTAATTCCATTGAGCAAAACCAACATTCTTGAGGCACAGCAATGTCTCTGATCTGGAATCATACCACTTCTATCTAAAATTACCACTGTCCTTAAATCAACCAAACACTTTTTATCTTACTCAGACAAAGTCTTGAACAGTACGAACACAGATCAATAAGGAAAATTAATTATGAAATTAAGTCAAAACAGCACTGAGTCAGTAAGAGCACCACAGTCCCATCAGTGGCGAGGGGTTTGTTGTGTTTCTGTGACTAGAATCTCTGACTCCTTCTTTTGTTATTGGAGAACATGTCCTTTAACCCTGAGAAGTTAAAGTGAGTAGGGGGAATGTTTACTTAAAGTGCCCAATGATCTCTGCATGTGAACATGCTATGAAAAAAAAGTTTTAAGATTCCCCTGATGTCTCAGAAAATAATGACATTGTTTGGCATGAATGTAAAATCCAAATGTCATGAGGAAACCAACTAAATTTGGTTTGATGTGGTAAAAAATGTGCATAGTTTCCAATTCTTGAAAGTATAATTTTATTTGGTGAAAAAACTGCACTTTTGTTGGGAAGCAGAAAATTCTGCACATCTACAAAGTCATGGTCAACGATGTCTTCTCTTGATGTGTCTCCGAAGATTGCTTTTGTCCTTGGTGCGCAGTGGACAATGGGGACAGGCAAAAGGTGCATCCCCAGTGTGCGTCCTCATGTGGATGTCTAAAGACCCTCGGTAATCATATGACTTCGGACACAGAGGACACTGGAAGAATTTGTTGATGTGTGGCGGTGCTACGAATCTGGCTGACATCTGAGGAGAGATGAGGGCTGATGAGTCTCACTAATAGAAGAGTTGTCCATAAGCAATCTGATGCACATTCAGTCTTTGCAATTAGTATCTATGACCTTGTGTTCATATAACTTTCAGTCTTGATCCTGTCTGGGATTTATAACCTCTAGGAAGAATGAATGGTCAAACAATGGAAAACTGATGTGAGGAGGCAAACATGGCAGCTGTTGTGACTAAACATTTTGTTAGGTGATAATTGAATGGTTGTCCTTGTGTCTCTATAATGAGCCTAAGTACCTTAAGAAATGGTACTCTGGCCTTCAATAATTACTATTTAATGACAATGTATAACCTAACTGGATAAAATATTGTGGGTTTTCTATACTAATTCCAGAATGTATGTACTTCAAAGCTTAGGAACAACTTCACTGAACCAGATTTGTTAAAATTTCTTAATTCATAAACATAGCAAAGTTCTTTATGATTCAGTTATGTATCATCCCTTATTCATAAAATGTCAGGGCACGTTCACATTGCTATGTTTCATAAGCAATTAGGGAACATGCATCATATTGGTGGTTTCTTACATATATGCACATAGCTATATTAAGAACAGCCACATTCAGTACATTTTCATTTCTAATGATTTATGTAAGCAAAGGTCAAATTACTTCAGCTGAGAGTTTTGATGTTTTGATTTTATATGTCGCTGAAGATTGCCCATTTGTGTGGCCCGATATGAACAAAAGTTGCATGCAAATGGCTTCTCTCCTGTGTGAGTCCTCTTGTGTCTCTCAAGGTCAACACTCCCATAAAAGTGCTTGGAGCAAAATGGGCACAAGTAATTGCGAATCACAGAGGGCATCTCTGGGAGACTGGTGGAGGTGGAGACTTGCTGTTGGTGAGGGAGTGGCCGCCCAGGGTTGGAGGGCGACAGAAGGGACTGCAAGGATGGACGCCTGACCTGCTGGAGAAAGAGCAGGTCACCGTCTGACTTACTGTTGTTTATTACTTAAATCAATATCGATTCCTTCTCAACCTGCAGATGAGAGAATCCATCTGATACCCTAGGGCTAGGCAAACAATTTTCAGACATCATATCCAAGTGAAGTTCATTGTTGTTGTAGATACTTGGCAGCAATTTTTTGCCTTTTCAATTTCTTTTCTTACATCAAATAAGCAACCAGTGCACAATTTCTTTTTATTTTCTACTAATTTTTTCACTTAGAAAAAATAATACCTCCACACAAATAAACAGTTGAAATATGCATTTCTTCCTGGAGACACAAATGCAAAATTAAGCCATTGATCCACATTCTATTTGTTACAGACTACACCCAAGCTTAGAAATTAAATTACGTAGTATGAGCAACAATGAGACGACTGTAAATATTTGCCTTTGTAGCTATAAGGAAATAAAATACCAAACAACATTAACCACTTTAATAACTTTCCTTGTAAATCTATTAACTCTATTTGTTATGATTACAAACTTGGTTCATGTAATGTTTTGTTTTTAATTTTCTGGTCTCCTGACATTTCACAGGTGTAAATACCAACATTTTTTTCAGGATCTTTTCTCATCCTAACCAGATTACTGACAACGAGAACTGTATTCTTCATTTTGGTTTTGATTGCAAACAAGTTTGAGTTTCAGTAATGATCAAGAATCCACGCACAAGTAACTCACAATCCAGAGTAAAAATTTTCTTACAATACTTGTAAAGACTAGAAATGCTGTGAAGATCCTGCTGGCTTATCATAGGAAGGAGTCACAAATTGCTTGAGCACAGTGTGCATGGAGATGCTCCTTACATGAAGGGCACATTATCAGTAAGAACAGTGTTAGTCACTCCTCAGTGTACAAACAAAAATGCTGGAGGTAATTATCTTTAAAGATGAGAGAACACTTGGGGCATATTGGACATTCAGAACATTGACCCAGTTCAACACAACAACATAAAGACTAATTTGGGTCAGTAACTCATATTTGACATTAAGCTAATCTTTGTGATAATAAAAATACAAAGTAAGACTTTTACATGAGAGAGAGAGAGAGAGAGAGAGAGAGAGAGAGAGAGAGAGAGAGAGAGAGAGAGCGAGAGCGAGAGCGAGAGCGAGCGAGAGAGAGAGAGAGAGAGAGAGAGAGAGAGAGAGAGAGAGAGAGAGAGAGAGAGAGAGAGAGAGAGAGAGAGAGAGAGAGAGAGAGAGAGAGAGAGAGAGAGAGAGAGAGAGAGAGAGAGAGAGAGAGAGAGAGAGAGAGAGAGAGAGAGAGAGAGAGAGAGAGAGAGAGAGAGAGAGAGAGAGAGAGAGAGAGAGAGAGAGAGAGAGAGAGAGAGAGAGAGAGAGAGAGAGAGAGAGAGAGAGAGAGAGAGAGAGAGAGAGAGAGAGAGAGAGAGAGAGAGAGAGAGAGAGAGAGAGAGAGAGAGAGAGAGAGAGAGAGAGAGAGAGAGAGAGAGAGAGAGAGAGAGAGAGAGAGAGAGAGAGAGAGAGAGAGAGAAAGGGACAGCAGTAACCTTCACAAGCAAGTTTCTTTTCCATTGACTATTTCACTGCACACTCTATCAGAAAAGTACTTGGGGATAAATGTACTTCTTCATGGCATTCACCAATCTGTATGACATATAAATCAAGTATTGAATAGAGCAAAATGGTTCAGGTGATTTCAGAAAAAAAACCTCTTATTACACTCATCCTTTCTTGCCTTAATTAGCTTGTAAGTTTTCTGGACTATATGTCCTGTACTATATGTAAGTGCAACAAGTGTAAGTCAGAGAGGAACATTAATGACTGAATGTGTTCTCTTCTTTGCTAGGATCCTGTGTCTCCTCCAAAGGTGATCATTGAGATGTTCACGCCTCACGGCACTATATGAACAGTACTGACAACTGAACGGCTTCTCTCCAGTATGAATGCGGATGTGTCGCTTCAGGTCACTGGTCTGCTTGAAGGTGGCCCTGTAGCAGTAGGGACACGTCAGCGCCAAGCTCTCGGGTGTGGCCTAGAAGAGACAACCAGAGTCAGTCTGTTGCCCTCTTGTTCTCAGCACAAATCTAATCCTCCGTCATTTTAATCTTTTTTTTATCTGACATCATTAATCAAGAA
>JAXIVD010000205.1:0-42500 GCA_036785275.1 Cancer borealis | reverse complement strand
GGAGTTATGAAACCATTTAAAACTTACTACCATATTTCCATCATCCTCTTCCAACCTCAATTATTTTCAGAGATAACATCACAAATTTCATTTGTATCAATTTGCAAAAAGCTGCTCATGCAAATACTGAAAATGGAGTACTGAATATTTGAAGTGCATATAATAAATATTTACCATAACTCAGCAAATTCGAGATGTTATTTCATAACTGGACAAATGCAAACTGGCAAAAACTGAGTCACAGAAAGCAAATGCATTCAAACTTGCTTACGAACTCTGTATGTTCACAAGCTCTTGTTCAAAATGAGAAAATTACCAGAAACTTTCCAACATTTCTGATTATTTTTATGGCTGATTGGCTTGAGATTCCCACGATACCATGTTGTACCCAAAAGTGTCTTCAGAATGTTGTGACCGGTGCTTCCTCTTACAGTGCTCTTCAACATGAGCTTTCCTGCTGCCTCTGTAAGGGCAGTGAGGGCACATGTAAGGCTTCTCTCCGGTGTGGGTTCTGATGTGTCTGGTCAGGACCCCAGACTGACGAAACATTCGGCCACAGAAGGGGCAGGTGGGTGAGATGGGTTGCTCACTACCAAGCGCCCCCAGCACCACCCTGTCCAAGCTTCTCCGATCCTCCACCTACAACAGAGATTCCCCTGAGATGCTTTGCCTATCACCTCATTGACAACCCTTCACCTTGACTAACACTCTCATTAACCACATCATGAATAGTGGGATGACTTAACACATCTTTACTTAACAAGGATCAGGGCAACAAATCCCGTGAATTGCTCAAATGTATCCATGCATGAGTGGGCAATGGAAAGAAAAACAATCTGCTCTCACTGTAATTTCTTCTGTTTAAGGAACAAGATGACTTCGTACATCCATAATACAAGGTCAATAATCATATCCATTAGAATTCAGAATATATACCACTTTCTTTACATAAGAGCTTGATCTCCAATTTAATAAAGAAAATATTTGCTTAACTTGTCAATTAAAATCTTATAATGTATTGACAGGGAAAGGGACAAACTTAACATATCCTTCATTACTTTTACACTATATTATAGGTTCATATTCATGTGTGAAATAATTGGGAAATAAACAAGGTGAAGTCTGTGGGAGAACAAAATGCTATGCCATGTGATACTGCAGAAAAGAACGTGAAACTTGTATACAGATAAAAATATTTCTGAATTATTTTACCAATAATCATATCATAAAATGGATCCATCCAACTTCCTACACTGGATTCAAGTATAGTTGCTTCTTTAAATTTCATTACCTTGTCAAAGCAATGATGGTGGCAATGAGTATCAAACGTTTTTCCATAAACATTTCCCAGTTTTCAAGTCCACCATGCCCTCCTGACTGACTAACTGACTGGCATATAAAATAAATGTGCCAGCCAACGAAGACAAGTATGATCATGAGTAAGGCAATAATATAAAATATATTGTTCTTTAAGGTTATGTATTTCAATGGCATAAAATAACTAATAAACGTACAGATGTAAATGTAATGCAGAAAGAAAAGGTAGTGTAGGACAGTGTGAGATAGGATTTACCCAGTGTCAATATTATTAGAGGATGAGAGAGAAGAAAAAAAAAGTTTATATATATATATATATATATATATATATATATATATATATATATATATATATATATATATATATATATATATATATATATATATATATATATATATATATATATATATATATATATATATATATATATACACAATATATATTTATATATATATACATATATATATATATATATATATATATATATATATATATATATATATATATATTATATACATATATACATATATATATATATATATATATATATATATATATATATATATATATATATATATATATATATATATACAATATATATATTTATATATATACATATATATATACATATATATATATATATATATATATATATATATATATATATATATATATATATATATATATATTCATATAATATAGTATACATACTGACATGCAATGCAATATTTCCTTCATAAGTGACATTATTTTCAGGCCACGAAAATTAAACAACTAAAGAAAAGTCCTTTTTATGCACGTTAGAGAAGTGGTAACTGTCGTATATTGTAATCAACCCTCTGCAAACCACTACACTGTAATGATTGTAACCTTTATCTCAAATCATTATGGTGAGAAATAATATGATTCTTAAGGGTATATTTTCTGCTAGAGCGATATGGACAATGGTGGCAACGGAAAGGCTTCTCCCCAGTGTGGGTACGGATGTGGCGATTCAAGTCACTCGACTTAATAAACTCCCTTCCACAATAGGGGCAAACGTTGGCCTGGCAATGAGTGTTAGGTAGTTGTTGGTGTTCTGAGGGAAGCTGCACCTCTCCCAAAAGTACTGGCTGCTCACTTCTGACTGGCACCTACAAGAAAGACAACCACTTAGTTCCATTTTCATTGTCTTATATTGATAAATTGCTTTCTATCAATAAACTGCTGGATTATAAAAAAATCCTGAATCGGGTAACAGATGGGACTTATCAAAATAAGCCAAACATTTGCTATCTTAGCCATATTAAAGCTTCAACATAAATACCAATGCAGCATAACACAAGTTTCTACGGTGGTAAATACCATAGAGCATGTTAGCCAAATTTAGGATGATTGGTGCACTAGTCAATTTTTCCCTTCAATATTTAAAGGTTATTTGCTGCAGAAAGTCAAAGGTAGATAGGATTTTCAGACAAATTGGACTTGATTGGGTTTCATACGAAGTTGTGACTTAAGAAGGAGGTCCTATTAAATGGGCAACACATCAAAAAGTATTTCTTTCAAGACTATCATTTGAAAAACTCTCCAGAGATGAATATACTATACACTTTTTCCTTATCACTGAGGATTACATAGTTTGTTTTCTAATTAATATATTTTATAACCTTTTATGTAAATCTTAATACCCATGCTTGGACAAGTCCAACACTTGATCACCTTTGACACAGTTTCTGTACACATCACTCTGAACATGGGTTCCACACACCCACTACGAGGGAAACACATGCCAAAGTTTACAGTTTAAATGTTATTTGAAAGCCACCATCGATCAAATAATTATTCATTGCCAATGAATAAATTAGAGGGACACAATCTAAGTGTTCTATGACATATAAACGGTTTCCTGGCTGTACCTACTTTCAAGATGTTACTGGTTAGGTTCTAACATTTTACTTATTATGCAAGCACTGACTACTTTCAAAATGTTATAAGTTAGTTTCTAACACTTCACTTACTATGCAAGCACTGACCTATCAGGTCAGCAAAATTACACACACACACACACACACACACACACACACCACACACACACACACACACACACACACACACACACACACAGTAATGAGGTACTCAATTCACATGTTTGTTATTTTCCTCCACATATTGAATATATATGAAAAAATTACATAATTTTAGTATTTTGTTTGTTTGTAGTACAGGCAACTTTTGGTGGAGCTGTAGTTTGCAGAATTGGGGTTGTAATAAATCAGTTGACTTCAACTCTAGCATTGTTATTGGTATTTCAGTATTTTTCCTGAGAGATGTGCATCTTTTTGTGCAATACTGTGGATATTACTAACAAGTAACAGATGTGATCAACAATAGTGGTGAATGCAGTGTTTCCTGCATTGCAATGCCATTATGTATTAATATGAACTGATTAAACCGTGGCAGCACCATCAAGACAACCACATATGACTTATTCATCAAGACATATGATTTATTCATCATCATATTGTTTATCTAAAGAAACTTTTTTTGTGTAATACCAGCTTTAAATATGGTTTCATCCCAAATGACCTCTCCTCTCTCAACTCAACACCGATTTCACTCCACCATTCACTTGACCATCATGTTTTCATCTGTTCTCTGGATATATCTGTGCTGTCTCATGGCAATTATACCTCTCTTCATCAATTTCTCTTCCATCTCAAGAGAGAATGTAAACATTTGAGGCATCACTATAAAAAATCTGAAAAACCTACAATCAAAAAAATCCCACTATAGATCCCAATAATGTCTCAAATAATTCAATCTCTCAATAAGGCAATCTAACTTTCAACAAATTAAGAAGTTCGCAAATTATTTTGTTTCCTTGAATTAATGTCCAACACTTCAAACTCCATCTTGCCATGTTTATGCAGTATTAACCTCAGATAATTAGAGACCCAGTTCAACTGATGTGAACATACAAGGTTTTACCAAACTATAAATTGGCAACTTCCATGAAAACATCTTTATGAACTTTTGTGTTTGAAGCATCATAATTTACACATAAAATTTTCTTTAAATGCACACATTTCAAAGTAGATTCTTCAAGAAATCATAACAAAACTTGCATACTTATATATGTCAACTGATCTCACAAAATAATTGAATTAAAATTACTATAATTATCTTTCTTACATTCAGAAATATGAACCCAAACTTTTAGGTAAAAATATTGTGACAAGGTTGTCTAAAAAAAACTTTAACAAGAAAATTTGTTTGTTCATCCATATAACTTAAGAAAATCAAGACTCAATAGCTGCATTTTTTCATGGTACAATCTCTTTTTAGTGATATGAAGCAAATTATTGTGGATGGTAATTTTCAAGAGTGTGATAAATGTGCTAACGAGTCTTCAAGCCACACAAATAGTCCACATAACTTTCTGCATCAAAACAATCAAATATGTATGACAAACTTCAATCCTACACTATTCGACGTAGGTTCCACAAGTTTTTTTTATCTACTAACTTTACTGAAAATCTGATACTAGTTTAAAAAAAAAATAATAAAAAAATTAAAAATCCTGTTTTGAATGATGAAATTGACTACCATTCACATGTAATTACTCCAAGCTATTAAAATATAAATACAGTAGCAGTGGTTACAGATTCCACCGATAATTTCAGATAGTACAGTATACACTATTCACGGACATACTTTCCATCATAACAAGTTTCACTTTAGATGATACAAATTCTAGTCAAATGACTATCAAAATCTTAAGCACACAATGTAAACTTTTGTCTCATGTATTTTCCAAACACATTTTTCTCACTTATTCCATGTGAGCATTATGAATAATCTGATGTATGACTTTTCACTATGGGAATTTTGAAGTGTTGTTTTGTTATGAAAGGGAATCTTTACTCAGAATACTAAGCACATGAAGGATGACAGACTCCTTATGTCTTTATCATTGAAGCAGTTTAACAAAGTGGAATACCACAAGTTTCTGGAAGGGTGTATTTACTTATCAAATTTCATTTCTCAAAGCCATTTATGTAAAAGAAGCAGCTAAAATAGTTGCACAAATCCCAAAGTATTTTAAAGGTTAATATAAAAATAAAGGGTAATTCTGGAGAATAAGTCCGTCACCCCGATTCCCCCCACTCCCCCCCCCTATCCCTTCCAACAAGCTTGGGGGAGCCTGGGAAATCGGGGGTTTTGGGGGGGGATTAAAATTAAGCAAAATATGGCCGTTCAAAATTGAAAAAAAATTGAAGAAAAAAAAAATCGAAATTTCCTAACCTATCCCTAACCATAACCTAATCTAACCTAACCTGAATCTAACCTAACCTAACCTGGGGGGGCTGCGCCCCCCCTGGACCCCACTGCTCAGACATTAACCTAACCTAACCTAGCAGAAGGAGCTGCGCCCATCCTGGAATCCCCGCTAGGACACTAACCTAACATAACAAAGGACCTCCAAAATGAAACCGTTATGACTTACCGGTGTGGTGTGGTTATTGTTCAGGCGATGGAGGTGGGTGCCTTCCTACATATATCCAGCCAGCACTTCTTCCCACAGTTTTCACAAAGTTTTTTTTCAGGCATTAAACCATGTCTGACTAACAGTTTTAGTAACCCTTCACAGTCGTTGAAATATGTCCCACAAAAATCGCCATAGGACAAATAACATCCTTCACAAGACACTGAAAGATGTAATCCACTGGACGCCATATCAATAAGTGACAATGAATCTGTATCGATACATCTGACTTGTCCCTAAAATAAAACAAAAGCGTAACTGAGCCTAGTGTGGAAGGCTGTGATTGGTAGCGGCACGAATAGCACTGATGGGCGGCACCACGATTGGTGAGTTGAATTCTATAGATATCATGAAATTCTTATATGCCATTACCTACAAATCACAGTCATAAACAAAAGAAAATCAGTTCAGTGTTTACTTTACAGAGGGAGGGAGCTCGCTGGACTTAGAAACTGGTGAGTGTCGCCACACTTTCGAGTGCTATATACGGCCACACTAGAAGTACCTCATTTTTTTAACGTTTCTGGAACCACTACCAAGTCTTCTAACTGATATGTGGGTTTCGTGTTTGTACGTGACACGGACCTATTCTCCAGTTTAACCAAATAAAGCTATGATTAGTTGGAAGAAAAGTAATGAGTAATTAATCCCTGTTTTTTGTTTCATGTGGTGTTTCTAATGTATTTGATGGCTCTTTCTTGGCTCCTCCTGAATTGCTATGCAAATGGCGTTTTTGTACATGGAGTTGGAGTAAGATCTTTTGGTTAGCACGATAGGAGCACAAGTGACACGCATATGGCTTTTCTCCTGTATGTACTCTAATGTGCTTTTTCAAGTTGCCTTTATGTGTGAAAGGTTTATTGCACACCGGACAAGGGTGAATGTGAACGGAAGCCTTCTCTGCCTCCCACCTACTGCCACTACTACTTTTTCCAATGATGGGGATACATAGTCCACTTCCCTCCTGCCCAGCCCTAGCCACAGAGAGGGCAGCTTGGCTCCTCCATTGGGGCTGGAGGTGAGGGGGGCAGTGCAAGGTTGGTGGGGTGACGATACCACTGCAGCTCACCCTTGGCAGCCCACCAACCACCCTCTGCCGTTGTTCCTACAGGAAAAGAAAACCATCACCCTCACTATACTTGGTAATTCTCATCTCATATTTACATTAAGTTACTTTGCAATGTATGTATATTCTTACTTGGTAAAATTGTGTGCATATGTTTAAATGCTATTACAGCCTGTTGTTTGCTTTGCAAATTATATTTCTAGGTTTTACAAGTAAAGTAAAAAAATCATTCTTTTTTGAGGGAAAAGTTTCCCATCGATGTATCACACCATCAGAACTGATACCTCACTAAATGCTAACTAGAGTGTAAAGGTGTGATGCACCTAAATGTAAACAAAACCAATACTTTTTTAGTATAATCAGTTCACCAGACAATGACACCCAAACTTTACGAGAGCTAATGCTGATTTCCCAGGTGACAAAGAAAATTGTGCGGTTACTAATGCAACTTATTCAAGATACAAAACAAAATTGTTGTTTCCAAATAACAAATCAAATTACATGTATTTTCAAGTACAATATTGAAAATATTCACACAAAAATTTAATGCAATCAAACTATTGTTGTCTCCAACAACCTTTATTTGCCAATTATTAGTTAGAATATGTGAAGAAAACTATATATTAATGATGTCAGCTTTATTGTAGAAAGTTTTAAAAGTTGTGACAGTTGTCGAAATCTTCCAATCTAAATAAAAAATATTCTACAAACATGACAAAACTTGGTAGCTTGTCAGCACTTCGGGAGGATACAAACCACCTGACAAAAATCATGAATGGAATGATGTAATAAAAACAATATTATTACATGTAACCAGGTAACAATAAGTAAGTAAAAATGTTCAAGTTTCTGTCTACAATTTCAGTTATCCATCCTTATCATTTCAGCTTTGTAAGTTTCTTTTATCCAAAATATTTCTTGGCTGCCTCTGGTGAGGTGCTTTGTCACATTCACCAATATATCATCCACTTTCTCACCAATTCGAAACACTGAGAACTCACTCAAATATGACACACTCTAGTGGTGCAAATCTATCCCTTCAGTTCGGTGAAAGCAGCCTGCTAATGAACCATGTACTATCTTATCACTGTTAGGGAATTCTCCATGTCTGCCCACCATATGGGTTGTTAAATGAGCTTTCTGAGTAGCCTTATATGGACATTTGGGACACTGAAACGGTTTTTCCCCTGTATGTGTTCTGTAATGCTTCATGAAGTTGCCTTTGTGGTTGAATCCCTTTTGACAAAAGGCACAGATGAATGAGGTCTTGTATGAGCCGCCCACTGCTCCTCCAGTGATCATGACAGTCCGCTCAGCCACCTCCGCTCCCTAGGGAGAAAACCACACCACTTAATTCTCCAGTTTCTTTTAAAGCTGCTGAAGTCCAAACTTTTACTGCAGTACAATCTTTCTGCACTGAAGAGTATTTTCCCATATGTAGCAACAAAACAAAAATGCAAGTTCTTTCCAATAATGTTTTTTACCATTTAACAAATAAGCAGATAAATAGATAAATCATTACGTAAATCAATAAAAACACAAATGTGTGTGTGTTTGTATACATAATGGCCTTTATGTTTTCTTTCTATTTCCTTCCTATTCCAAAATCAAGACTTGAATAACAACATTTTTTCGAGTACATGTACATATATATATATATATATATATATATATATATATATATATATATATATATATATATATATATATATATATATATATATATATATATATATATATATATATATATATATATATATATTGGTCAATCCCACGTCAGCTTTTCAACTCAATATTTGTTCAGCATCTCACAGCACCACTGTATATTCACCTCCCCTTCTCTTCTCAGAATGCTCCATACTCTCACTACTTATTCTGTCCATTGTTGTCACCTTTAACAAGCCGCAACGAATACAGTGGCAGTATTCTTGCAGGCTCCACCAGACGGATAATAATAATAATAATGTGAATATTTTTTTTCTTCCATTCTAAAACCATCATTTTTCAATGCTTTTACCAAGTTGATAATACTGTTAGTCTTGTTATGCTTTCTAGTATTGTAAGCACCTTCTCAAGCAGCTCATCATTCAATGCTACAGTCATCCTTCTACCATCAATCCCCCTTGTGCATTTCATTACTTTACTATTATTCTCAATCACACAAATTCCTGCTCCTACCTACACAATCGTATAAATTCTTCCACCAACTGACACACTTTGTTCTCTGAATCTGCCACTAAAACCGTATCATCTGCAAATAGTAGTTGATGATCTTTCTCTCTCTATAATTATATTAAACTGAGACCTCTACCTAACATTCTTGTCTTAACTTTCCTTACCACACCATCCATATGAGTATTGAATAACCATTGTGATATCACACATCCCTGACGTAGTCCTACTCAAACAGGAAACTACTCACAGTATTTCCCACCCTACTATTCACATAGGAATTTTAATTAATCTTATTAGTCTGCTGCCGATCCCATACAATCAAAGAAAACTAAGATAACAAATAATAAACTTTAATGGAATTGTAGGTATATTGTACATGTATCAAAAACTAGATTTGTTTACATTTGATATAAAAATCATCCATGAACTTCACAAACATACAATGACCCACCCACCCACACCCACCCACACACACACCCACCCACACACACACCCACCCACACCCACACCCACACATATCCTGCTTTTGTGTTGACAGCATTTTTAGTTATTTCTTGCATCCTCTTTTTTGTGTTTTTCATGTAAAGTGATCACATCATGGCTGAGTTTCACAATTATCATTACCTCTACTTTTTCATTTCCTTGTCAATATAATCAAAAGCCATCATCAAAAATATCAATCCTGTTTCTCTAGTGACCATATTTATGTACTTTTGTCTTTAAAAGAGAGTAGCCAAGACAAAGCAATAAGGGTGATATATTTTTGTTATTCACCATTTTCAAATACTAATTATATTTCTAGAACTAATGTCATAGGTTTATGCATCCTCAAAAAAACATATTCATATAATCACTCAGTGCATTCATCATATGAATGGAGGCGATAGTCTAGTGGCTAGTGGTCGGGCATACCAGCTCAGGCACGTGCTGGCCACTTTTCTTTGGTAATACCACACGGGATTGCAAAGCTATATGCGTGAGGTGCTTCCGCTGGCAGCATGAGCCTCTCTATATGAAATGAGGCGTCACTTAAAAAACCTAATCCACGCTACTAACGGGCAGGGACCAACCATCTAAGGCCTCCATTAAGCCTACTGGTGCCACAGGAAAGAAAAAGAAAAAAAAAAAAAAAGAAAATAAATCAAAGTGCAGACTGACCTTTCAGACACTCAACTTCATATACTGTATTTGACAGCTTATAAAACTCATAGACTATCAAATGCACCTCAATTTGGGCTGATATTTAGAAGAAAAAAATACATATAAACGGGTTTAAGCTACGCATTATCAGATAATTTTAAAAGTTTCACATGTATTCAGAGCCTTATTAAATCAGTCTCAATATCTAGTCGATACTGTCCATACATTGTTTGTGTCTATCAATTTAAAAAAAAGTTAAGGTTTTAAGGTCTGTCTTACCTCAGTGATCCCTGTCTTCATACTAAGGAAACACAGTGGGTCTTGCGGTCTTGGTGTACAACTGTTAGCTAGTTTGTTTAAGTACATGCATGGTTAAGCGTTGTCACTTAATTTTCTTCTTTGCTGGTGCTATTTCAAATAAAGTACCAGCAAGTACTACTGTTATACAATGTTACCTTAGAAAAGAGTTGTTGTTGGTGTAGAAGCAATCGCCACCTTGTTTATATCAGAGATGTTTGCGGTTTTTTCAACAACCTCCTGCACACTCACTACCACAACTCCCTCCACATATACACTGACGGCTCCTGCCTCCCAACACCTCCCTCTGTTGGAGCTGCTATGTATGTCCCAGTACGTAACACTGCCACTGCCTGGAGGCTTCCGGCCCCTGCCTCCATTCTGACGGCAGAACTCTTTGCCATCAGAGAGGGCCTCAGATTTGCCACCACACTCACCTCCCCTTGCTCAGTCACTCTCTTCTCAGACTCCCTCTCAGCCCTCCAACTCATCCGGCGCCACCGCCCCAAAACACACCACTCCCTCTGCTTCACCATTCACCACTTTCTTCTCCAACTGTCCTCTTCTGGCTTCTCCATCCACCTTCAGTGGGTCCCCTCACACGTCGGCATCATGGGTAATACAGTGGCCGATAGAGCGGCAGCGGAAGCACACTCCCACCCCTTCCCCATACACGTCCCCACTGACCAGACTGACTCACTGACTAACCTCCACACAGCCTGTAGACTACACTGGGACACAGACCTGACTAACGCCCTACAGTACACCTCACTTGGACGCATTAGACAAGACACACGACACCACTGGTGGACCTACTCTCCCAGCCGTGCCCTTGACACTGCCGTCACCAGACTCAGAATTGGACACAGCCGCCTAAACTCCCACCTACACAAGCTGGGCATGACTGATGACCCCCCACTGCCCTTGGTGCCCTACACAACCAGACACCCCAGAACACCTCCTACTTCACTGTCCTCGTCACCACTCCCACCGCATGGCACTCCTTCACTCACTGTCGTCTCTCCACATCCGCAGACCAACAATAACAGACATCTTAGGTGGCTCTCAAGATCCTGGCCTGGCCTTCAAAGTACTCAAACACACCAGGACCTTCCTCCAAAGGACAGGTCAACTCAACAGGATCTGATCCACTCATTCATCTGCAACCTGCACTTTTGGGGCACTAGAGGCTGTGGCACCACAGCCTGCACGGCCCCATCAAATTCCCAAGAAGAAGAAGAATGTTTGCGGTTTAATTTAAGTGTCACTGCAGTACCAGAACTCTACTGGCTAGTAACCCAAGGCTGACCCTTGACCTTATAAGATGCAGGGTGATTTTCTGGGACATTTTTTTTTAAAGGAAAACGTGCATCTTATTAGCTATCAAATACAGTATTTTTAGGAGAATACCTAATTTTTCTCAAGTTTTCATCTAGCTTTCTTACAAAAATTTTTTCATCCAATTCAGTAACTTTTAATGCATTTCCTCAAAACTTTTAACTTTCCGAGCGAGAGGGCGGGGGGGTCGTGATGGGTGAGACGCGAGGTTTACAAGGATAATTCCATAAATCAGTGCGGCTCTCACACCAATGCTTTTCTGCCAAGTTTGAAGAAACCAACTCTTCTCAAAGTCTGGGTTGCTGACCTCTGACCTAGAAGCACTACACACCACCTCATCCAGATTTACCTACAAGTGAATTCTGCACAATGGTGTTCATACATCAACCACTACTTCCCAAGAGTTTCCAATAAACTAATTATATATTACACTATATACACTTTCATTACTAAGATAGGAATTATCAGGTCCCTACCTGTGTACTATTCTTGGGGACATAATGGTTGAGTCAATGCCATAAAAACACCCAATCAGGTAATATTCTGCAATCTTGCAGAAAGTTTTCTAACTAATAGGCTACAGCATGGAATTGATTTGGATGGGAAGGGTGAGGAAAACGACGTTACATTTAATTCTGACAAACAGTAACTAACAGTTGATGTAATGTTGCCAACCATAAAAAAAACTATAGATCAGATGATTGGGAATCATGTAATGTGACAGCTATCGATTGAATCAGATTTATTCAACCAAAACAAGTTATTATTACAGTGCAAAGTTATAATGCAAATGTACATGACAGCACACAAAGATGATGGTTTATGTGTAGCATGTAAATTCAAAATTGCAAAATCTAACACTGTTGCTGCTCATGAACCTCATAGTTTTAGTGGTTATTTGTGTGTGTATCTGGTGGTGCAGTGGTTAGTGTGCTCAGCTCAACCAAGAGGAGCGGAGTTTGGATCACCAGTCAGGCAAACATTATTTAGGTGTTTTCTTTCATGTCAAACCTTCTGGTCACTTGGCAGACAATAGGTACAGGTTAAGGAATCATAACTTCACTCTGAAGTAAAAGTGAGGACCAACCAGCAATCCTGTTGTGCGTGTGTGTGTATTCACCTAGTTACATTCATCTACTTGTAACATACTGGAAAAGAGCTATACTCGTACTGTCTCATCTCAAATCTACAATTATCCAGTTTGCTTTTGAAATCATAAATATTTCTTGCATTAATCACTTCTGCATCAAATTTATTCCAGGTGTGTGTGTGTGTGTGTGTGTGCGCGCAAATGAGCGAATGAGTTAATGTGAATAAAGTATGCATCAGATATCAGAGATCATATGGTGTTATGTTAAGCTAAAAGGCTGTTGGCAGAGCAAAGAAATGATGGCAAGGCAAAGTATAGAGAGGGAAACAATAGTTAGTTATAATCAAATGGTTAGATCAAATAGAGGAAATGGGTTTGTCACAAGAAGAAAATGATGTTGTCTAAGTAGAAATGTGATGACTGTAAGAAAATCATCAAGGGTGGGTCAGAATAGATGAGTTAAATGTGGGAAAGCTGAAGCTCAGGCAGCAGTGTAACAAGGACAAAAAAGATGAGTATAGGATGCAGAGAGGAGGATATTATAAGTTATACAAGAGGAGATGAATGGTTTGACTGCACGAAGTTTAATTTGAATGAGTCAGTTAATGGAACAAAAAGTAAGCCCCATACATCAGAGGTCATATGGCGTTATAAGTTTATTATTTGAGACGTCAGACCAGAAGGATTGCCAATGGTCAGTAGAAAAGAGGAAATAGGAAGGAAATAATAACAGACTGGGACTTTAGCAAAACGATGGCATCCTAATATAGTAGCAAAATGGGTCGGTGAATTGACTCGTTCTTTACTAATAATACCAGCATGGATCAGATCCCAACAAAAACAGACATACATTTTACGGACATGAGACGAAACAGCTACTCTTGGATTTCACAAACTAAAGCAGCGTTTCTCAATCTTTTTACCCTTGTGGAACCCTTAAAATAAATTAATTGTCTCAAGGAACCCCTGCACAAAAATATTATATACCATATTTTCTTTTTTTTTTTTTTTCATCGTAGTTCATGTGTCTCTTAGCCCACTTGACCTCCAGGCGAGTAGGAGTAGAACCAAATTAACTAGTTCAGCCACATTGAAGTCAAAATAATATTCCCAGTCAACCTGACTCCACCCAATTTGTAACCCTTCTCATGGAAACATGTTTATAAAATTGTGTATATTTGAAGTATTTCGCGGAACCCCTAGTGAACTTTTGCGGAACCCTAGGGTTCCGGGGTGCCCCGGTTGAGAAACGCTGAACTAAAGGATAAATAGTATAGAGGGTGTGTAGGAGAGAAAATTTTGAGAATCTGATGAGCATGGGTAGGAAACAGGGTTTTTTAAAGTAAAAAGAATAGCTCAGTCATTAGAACACTGATCACGCATGATGTGTGTCAACCCTGCTCTAAAAAGACCAAATTTAGTCTATGCCACACCACATAAGTAATAATCGTTGTAAAATAAATAAAATAAATAAATATATATATAAAAATTTGAACAATATTATCCATTCCCTGAAAATTTTGATACAATTGTGTCCTTAGACATTACTCATCCTTACACACTCTTGTAGACATGTGATCAGTCTCAAACATGTTCAGCTTACTGCAGAATAACATGACTGATGACGTTATGCTCCACGTGACAAGGACTCGACATAACTACTCAATCATCATTACTCTACTCCAGTAAAATTTCTGCCTCCATTTGATGCTGGTCCCGTTGTTGCTCCTGCTGGGACCCTCGGCTACCAAGATTAGCTAGAGCTTCGGCCGGGTGTCTCAGACGCACGTGAGCATCAAGATTATATTTGAGAGCTGCTCTATATGGACAGTGGGGACACTGGAATGGTCTCGCAGCTGTATGGGACAGCATGTGACGCTGAAGATCGTACGTTCGTCGGAAACCCATCTTGCCACAGACCGAACACACCCGAACTGCCACTGCTACTGATACTGCTCCGCCACCCTACAAAAGAAATGGCTCCTTAAGTATGCATTCTTGACTGTTTCATACAGTATCAAATGGCTCCATAAGTGTGTATTCTTGACTGCTTTATACATCATCAGTAGCAGTGGCAGCCTCATCTTACGTCAGTATAAATCACTAGCAGTGTGGTTAGCAAACTACTATACTTACTTCCAAAACATGGGACTCAGCTAAAAGTGTCCCCGTGATAGCAAGTGCCTTGCTGATAGCAAAGACAAAACAAAATAACATTTAAGTACTAAACACATCTTGTAAAATATATATTTTCGTCAATTAATATAATTTACTTTCACGTTCATGTTATTCATCAAAAAAATCAGATCCTTTGATCTTTTTTTCTTCATAAAAGTAGAATTTACAACCAAGTAATTTGCTGCACACCTATGATGACAACGCATAATCATAATTTATATTCTTGATCTTCCTTCCTCTATCCTGCCCTCCTAATATGTGTGTCGGAGGTCCTACAAGAGAAGGCCAACAATCCTACCCTCCTGTGCGTGCGTGTAATTTACCCTTGATCTTGAAGATCCCGTGTTGGACTCATGATTGCCAGCCAGGAGAGCTTAGAGCTTAAAAAGTGTGATCTATGGGTAATAATGTGACCTTTCACACACCATACACCATCCACTTGCTCAAGGAGGACACCAACTGTTTGATTATCAGTGAAAACTTTGCATCTTAAGCAGGGCGTGATGCTCAACATGCTAAGTAACGGGCCAACATACTTTCACTAAGCTATCAAGCAATGTGTGAGAGTAAGTGCAAATGTACTTACTGCAAGAGACTAGAAATGGTCATCATGATGTGATTAACAGGTATAAAAGATATCAAATATAAATACTAAACTTAGAGAAAAAAAAAATCCACTACAAGTAAACTTCACAAATCAAGTTAAAATTTAATCACACTCACACATGACCACATATACAACCTTCTCCAGTCACACCAAAATTAAAGTAACATTTTCTTTTCTGATATGGAAAAAAAAAATGGTATGGATAAGTCTATGTCTACGCAGCCGTGCATGTTCATGGTGAAGCACACAACTTTGTTTACCTCCAATATTGAGATGATATAAGATTGATATAAATGCATGGTCGTACTAGGAAAGGAGTTATTATGATACAATATGTCTGCTTTCTCGCATCACCAACTTCTCTGTTAGATGACTATTGAATAACTTTACCAGATAATTAATCAACAAAATATCTATGGGCAGGAAAATAAAGTATGTCATTATAAAATTTAATAATCTAAAACGTCTTACATTAGGTACTGAGCTTGCCTTTCTATCATATCTTACATTACGCAACAATTATAAGAAAATTTCTTACTGAATAATAGTAAAAGGCAGTATATTTCAAATTAAATAATAAAAAATAAGTAGCTAATAAGCCATCATGTGAGATACCAGGTTGACCTTAGGGCAACTTTGGAAGGAAATGCCTGCATCATAATCACACCCTACTCATTGGTGCTCAATGCCCTTCTTCAGTCCAACAACTATGAAGCTGGAGAATACCAACATTCTGATACACAATAACCTAGTCATAGTCCTTCTGCCTGGTGGATAAATTTCTCTTTGTCCCAAAACATCAGTGACAACTTACTGCATCCATCAAAATTAATTCAAAACACTTTTACAATTTCTGGGGATTCATATGTTTCCTAATTATATGGTGTTTAAGATTTCCCTTTAGTGCAGTTCTGTGTACGCAGTAAGGACATGCAAAAGGCTTTTCCCCAGTGTGGATGCGAATATGTCGATGCAGATCCACCCTGTCCCTTGCACGGTAATCACAAAAGCTGCATCCATGGGGTGCCCCGCTTGCCATGCCCTGCCATCGCTGAACCTACGGGAACAGAACTAGGTTCACTTTGGGTCCAATCCTTGTCTACTTTTTACATACTATGTAGAACCAAGAATGCAATCACCAATAGATTCTAAGCTCATCTGCATAAGATGGATAGATCACTTAACTCTTTTTTGTAAAAATTTTCTTAATGTTAATGGTTTCACTCATCATCATTAACCTTGCAGCTTTGTTTTCCAGAACTTTTCCAATAACTATTGCTTGAGATGTACACTATGTTTCATTCTTATGTGACTCATGAGGTTGGACTTGCGAGCAGAATGGTGTGAGCAAAATGGGCAGGCGAAAGGCTTCTCTCCTGTGTGTACACGGGTATGGCGTCGCATATCCTTGATGTTTCGAGTACTGTAGCTGCATGAATCACACTGGTAGAACGACCTGCCGTTCACTACCCACGGAGCCACCTATGGAACAGGAAAAATCTTTTAAAACAGTGGCTCATGAAATACTTTTCCTATAGTTGTTTTATGTAATGTTTCCTCTTTCATGTACAGAACTTAAGAAAAGACCACACTGCAACATTCCTTATTTGTCAATAGGTTTTTCAATACCACTGTAATGGACATTCCGTATGTGAGTGCTCAGATTACTCTTTTGAGCTGATCTGTAAGGGCAAAAATGGCACACAAAAGGTTTTTCCCCAGTATGTCGTCTGATGTGCATTATGAGCTTTGATTCACTAATGGCCTGGTAACCACAGATCGAACAATGGAATTCCTTTCTTGCATGATCCTGTGACTGTGATGTTGGTCTCCAACCAGAGGAAGACCCAAGGGAAGCCAGAAAGACACCAGAGGTGTATGCAGCAGTAGCTGTTCCTTCATGGTGCCTGCTACAGGAGTGGTTTGACAAGTCCATTCCCTAGAAGAGAAGAGGGAAATCTCATGAGAGTTTAACCTCTGAAATTGCTGAAACAGCAGCATATATATGTAAATTTTTTATAAGACGAATATTTCTAACTTGCTTTGGTCACCACACCTTTTATATTTAATTTTCGTGATTCTGCAGCATATATATGATATCTCACAAAACCTTTTTTCTATTACAACTGGTGCTCTTGGTCAACATGGCGAGTCTTCATGTGTGTGATAAGGTTGCTTTTATGAGCACACCTATAGGAACAGTATGAGCAAACAAACGGCTTTTCCCCCGTATGTTTACGAAAATGTATGGTGAGCTTTGATTCACTGATGGCCTGATATCCACAAACTTGACATCGATACTCCCGTCTGCTCCCTTCCTGAGTCACTTTGGTAATGAGTCTCCTAATAGGAAAAGCAGAGGGCGGTGGCAGCACCATGTTGGGCACAGTGGTCCTCATCAAGCCTTCCTGTTGCTTGTGACAGGCTGCATTACACAAGTCCACTCCCTAGAAAAGAGGAAAATCTATTACTCCTCTTGATTTGTAATCGTTTGCTTTCATCAGGGTGATAAGAATGCAATGCTCCTGGTATCAGGCTGCCTTCACAGCTACCCCCAGTAGAGCTGCCAGTCAAAGACTCTTTGTTTCCCTTTCATTCCAAGCTGGGTCTCTAAACTATCAGATTCAGTACATTTTCTGTGATTCAGCAATCTCCTTCTCATGTCTTAATGCAACATGATTCTTAAGATGGCTCTTTTGGGTAGTGCGGTGTGGGCAGTAAGGGCAGGCGAAGGGCTTCTCCCCAGTATGAGTCCTGATGTGACGGTTCAAGTTGTCATTGTCTCTGGCACAGTAGCCACAAAACCCACAAACGAACATGTTCCTGCCTCTGGACGGTGACTTGCCTCTGGTGGATGACCACACCTACGGGAGAGAAACAGTTCACTGGGGTGAGCCTATGATTGTGCCATAATTTCCTTATGCTAAGGGTCACTTTACTTTCCTTTCTTTATCATAATGTTCCTTTACCCCACGAGCAATCACCTTTTCATGGTGCTTCACATATTAAGATTAAACGAACTTAATTTTAAATCATTGTCTTGGAATCACATTTTTCATCCAATGTTGGCCCAATCTTGGTCCTCCATCATAATAATATGGCGGAGAATTCTTCCTTCAACAATAATCATACACATTTCACATTGTCATCATGTAAGTGAAGTTGATTTTCTGATTTCTATGTTCAATTGATGTTTAAACGCCAGATGCCGCTTTAGGTTGTTGTTCTGTGTGGCTCGATAAGGACAAAGGTGACAGGCGAAGGGCTTTTCCCCCGTGTGGACTCTCAGATGTCGCCTGAGGTCGACGTTGTCTCTGGCAGGATGTCCACAAACAGGGCACATAGGGAAGGTCCTTTGGCCACGCTGCCCTCCCCCCACCTACGGGAAAAGAAGGGCAGGGCCTAGTGAGTTATCTCCATACACTAGCTAATAACAGTAGCAGTAACTAAACTAACTTAAGTTCGGCAACTTCTAACTGAAAGGGGAGATCTTTTACATCTTCATACGTTTTTTTCTTCTTCTCATTTTAATCACATTGACCATGTTATAAAGCTCAACTCAGGTTGAGTTGAAAACATGCTGGTGCACATTCCAATACTGTAGAATGGAGAGAGGGGTGAAAAAAAAAAATTCCTTCACATTGTAGGCCATTTCTGAAATAATTATGTTAAGTACTTTCAAGCTCTATTCCTTTAATAAGTACTGTGGTGCAGCATCTTAATGAAAAGGGCTTCACTGTAATAACACTGCATCACCTGTTTCATATGAAGAATACCAATGGTCTGACTGATTTTAGAAACAACAGCGTAAGCACCATCAGGAGCATTTCAAATGTGACAGATGAATTGGTGATATATAACAATGTCAGTTGTCTTTATATTAGGTTGTAATTTACTTTTTATACATTTGTACTTTGGACATAGAATGGAAATCTATTTCAAATTACTGTTACAAAATGAGACATTGTTGTGTATTATTGGTGGAGGAAGGGTTTTATGGATTCTGGTGGTTGTGTAGTGCTCGCTGCCATAGGAGCGATGTAGCCAAGAAGGACAGTGTTCGAAAAACATTCCTGTCCGGTCTGACACAGGCAACGGCTGTGGTAAGGTTGTTGCCTACTAGAAGGTGCCTATCAAGTCCGAGTCTGCTCATAAGGATTAGGAAGGATTATAATCTTAGTAAGTGACGCACACACCACATATAAAATTTGTTGAATTTGTACAATTTGCTTTAAACTGAGATATGCTATAACTTTGATAGGAGTACATATCAACTTTGATGCATATATATTTGTGTACTGTTGTATTCATAAGGAAATAATATTACGGAAACAAGTAACTCATGTTATAGCCAAGAACAGAAATCCAGCTCAACGTAGGGAGTTTCAATAAACCAGAAGCATGATTTGAGTAAGGGCTTCTATAAACAGATAGTGACTTGTGTTCCATAGCATTTATGACAGCTCACAATGCACACGGTGTTAAATGATGGCACACAACTAAAGCACAATATGCCTAAAGATAAGAATTGGACGTTCACTGTACAGTGAGAGGTACCGTATTTTACGGCTTACAAGACGCTGCATCTTGGAAGACGCACCCTAATATTGGAGAAATTTTGATAAAAAAAAAGTCATTCTCACACGAAAACAGCTTCATAGGAGACAACAGATCAACACAGCAGATCCAAAGGCTTGCTGGTCTATGGAAATAAGCCACCTGTTACCCTTGGTTACACACCTGTACCGTCAAGATCAAGAGCGGAATGGCTCCCGCCGCCACCAGCTGGCACAATAAACAACAGACGTATGGCTCACATTTGGGCTTGTGGCTTGGCTCCAGGAAGCTTTATGGTATTGGAAATACTTGTAACAAGTAAGTACTGAGGTTATATCATATAAAAGGCTGAATTGAATAGTTACTTAAGTTAACCTCATAATGTAATGACATCATACAAATCCACGTCCCTATCGGGCGAGCCAATACAACAACATTCGTCTTGGAAGACGCACAAGTATTTTACGTTTTTTTTTTTTTTAGAAAAAAAGTGCGTCTTGTAAGCCGTAAAATACGGTAACTGGTAGATACAGGGTCAAGACACAGAAATACTGATTTCTCAACTTGCCAGAGAAACCAGCAACATAGACAAAATCTGACAAAACCACAAAAAATATCAGCTACAATTGGGAGAGACCAGCTCTTAGGTTCATGATTTACATAAGGATATTCCTTCTACCTCTTTCAAGAAATGTCAACAGAATTCACAAGAGGAAAAACATTTGTGGAAGATGGTTTCAAACAGGACTACTTGTTGCCAACTCTCAAAACATCAAATAGGTTCCTCATGAGGGACTCTATTACATTATGTATCTCAGATGTAAACTCTTCCACTCAATGGAAATCATGCAAATGCCCCTTCTCACAGGTAGTTAGGGTAATGGCATAATATTCCTTCCAATATGAACAAATATGGAGCAATAGTGAGAAAGGCCAATAAAGAGCATTGTAACTGGCTGTATAAACTAACAACACCTTTCTTTCCAGACTTACAAGATGATTCCTCAAAAGCCAGTGGTTTAAATAGCAGATGAGCAAGACTATGAACTGAGGTAACGTATCTGCTCTTACCAAACTCAATCTGCAACTGTGCCTAACATAAAAGGCACATTTCACTAAGGTTCAATGTATAACTAGTACTAATATTACTGCTACTGAAGCTTTGCATATTCAAGAAATTACTTTCAAGACAGAGAATCATGTGTTTTAGTATCATTAGTGGAAATGCTCAGAACCCAAAGGATAAAGTGTGTATATGCCTTACAAATGTCAATGAAAAAGGGGCGGAGTGGCTATGTGGTACAGTGCTTGGCTCACGGCTCACAGCAGCTTCTTGGCAAGAGCAGTAGTGCTCTCTACTTGAGGGATTATTTAATTTCCTTTTTTCTACAAATATAAATGACAAACCATTAAATGGAAACTCCTTCTTTAACGATGTCACAAACTTTCATCTAGTTCTTGACATCCAAGTATTTCTTGCCTTTTTAAATGTTTTAATAAGTTCTCACACATGTTAATGTGTGGCTATAATCACCATCACCATCATGTACATAGTCAACAGCTCATGATTGTATTCAATCACATGCTTGTCCTCAATGTTATTCTGTATCTCAACCGGTAGAGTGCACAATAGGGGTTTCCCAATCCATCCATGGGTGCGCAATTATGAAGTTCCTACAGCCTGAGCTGTGGCTCGCAATCTATGGGTTAAGGGTGCTACGTAAAGGAATTTTTGCAATTGCCATTTTGATTGCTGGGCATCGGCATCTCCAAAAGATAACAACGGATCATACTCAGTCGCCTAGCGAGCCCAGCGAGTAGTTTCAAGCCTTCAAAGAAATCAACACACCTATCCCTGACCTGCATTAAGTGAAAGTTCCTTGAAAGAGAAACTAGTATGCCTCCACCATGGGCCACCCACACATCCAAACACAGGCTAAGTGACAGTCTAAAATACTCTGCTTCAATACCTTTCTGCACCTATGAATGAGCAGTTAATTGCATTGTGGAGAACATTGGATTTTCTTCATCATATACTATCTGAAGTAATAAATATCTAAGTGTAGGACACGAGCTTTACTCATGGAAGTAACTAGATAAATTTGGATGTTATGCCCAGAAGTTCATAGAAGTAAAAGGAACATTATATAACATTTCAAAATTCCTTGGACAAAACAGCTAGAAAGGATGTTTCTGGCAAAATATGAAACTTGAAAGAAAAGCATATTGCTACAACTACATATCTGTAAACATAATGACAATCAAACCTCTGCCTAGCGTACCACAAACTAGTCTTTCCAATGTACTATACAAGCTGATGTAAATAGTGAAAATATCTTAGTTACTGTAACTGTGAAATAAGCTGAATAAATACATAAATAATGCCTATAACCTAAACACCTGAACCTTTTGGCTAGGTAACATGTTAACTAGTAATCCTGAAAATAACAGGATCAAAGTGAACAAAATGCATGCAAATTGCTTTCTATGGATCTGGTGTCAATAATGTTTTTGTTATGATTCTTCACTTTATAGAAGTGTTTAACATAATTTACTAGTAGTGTGTAGTTGCAGCAGATACCTTCGTTAGAGACCAACAAGTCCCCTGACATGTGTTCTTCCTATGTAAACAGATGCAGAAACAGCTGCCATTTGATGATGACTCCTTATAGTACCCGACAGTACAGAGCATACTTATGCCCACAACATAACTCATTAATAGTAAATCAATATACAGAAAGTTTCCTGTATATAAAGGATAAAGAATGGACATCTTTGCAGTAATAATTTATTCCGAGAGCAAAGCTCCCACCATCACATCAAGGAACTACAGGAGGAAGTGTGACCCAAACACAACCATGAACTACAAACAAAATACTTTGCATAGAGCATCATAGATACTAACAGCCCATTCAGGAAAGGGTGCAACATCAATATTTGCAAATGGTGTTATTTGCATATATAACAAGTAATTATAAAATTGCAAATGGGTGATATCTGCGCATGTGTGTTCTGATACAGCTGTTTTGCCTTGCTCTGTATGAGCAGTATGGACAGGCATAGGGCTTCTCACCAGTGTGGGTGTACATATGCTTACGCAGGTCAGTCTTGTCTCGTGCTATGTAGTGGCAATGAGGGCATTCGTGCTGGCGTCTAGGGCCCTTCACCTGAGGCACAGCAAAGCAGGGTTGTGAAGTGTCCTACCAGGGAGAGAGACAACCTACTTAGCTAGATGTGTATCTCATTCAAATTAGGTTCTTTAAGAACTGTTGTAACATAATGTCTTGCAAAGGCAGTCACAGAATAATTTTCTGATTAATTTAATTTCCCATTATGGTTATCATAATCCTTTCAGTGTAAACCTGCATATGAACTTCAATTAATATGAATATTCAATCATCTATTCTCTAAAAAAAATTAAAAAAAAATAATAATAAAAACAATCCTAGATGGGTTATTTCAATTTTAGAAATATAATTTCACCAATTTTTTGTTTGACTTCCCCAGACATTTCTTATTCCTTGAAAAATATGAAGCTTTCTTTAATCACATTCTTCAACTGCATGTGATGAAAAGAGACGCATCCTTTTAATCACTGAACTAAGACAAAAACCACTCAAAATCTTTTTCCAAGCGTCATAAGACTGCACTGAAAACCAAAACTACTCTCAGGTTTAAAGTGTCATCTGACAACATACAAAAGTACATTTTTATACTCTAATTCTTTTTAAAAAAACATATAGCAAATATATATCAACAAGAATGAAACCATTATGATCAGTGCCTTTATCACTACGAGGTTCCCAATGATTCATTATGCTTGAGCACTAAAGAAGAAAAAGTCATACCAAGCTTCCTTTTCTCCCATGACCAAACAATTTACTGACATGCCTTGTGTGTGTACCTATCAACAGTGAGAGAGGTCATGCAGCACACCACATTTCACTGTATCTCAAAGCCATTAAGGAATCTACACTTGTGAAAACTGATGCCAAGTACATGTAAACAATTTTTAACACAAAAATACTTAAACTGCAACATTACCATGAAAATTATGTGACCACATTAGCCAATACAAATGGGCAAGATTTCCCAAAGGGAAAATGCATGAACTCATGAATGCACAAATACAGCACCATGTAGCATTTTTTAGTTCTTCCTTTCAGGAACTTATGGTACACACTACAGAGCCATAGCACTCACAACTTTGTCGCAACACAACTTCCCCTGAATCATAAGAAACCTTCTGAATCAGTTTTTGAGTAGCATTGCCTAGGAATTCACATATTTATCTATTCATTTTATTCCACAAAATATAACTAAATTTTTACAAGATCTGTTTTGGCTTTGTGGTGTCTTTCAAGGTGTATTTTCATGTTAAAATTTTTATTGGATTGGTAGGTACAGAGTGGGCAAGTGTACCGACGGTCTCTACTGTGAATGCGACTGTGTTCTCTAAGAGAGCTGCTATCCTTAGTTCTGAATGGACACTGAGAACAAGCATACGGTCTTTCTCCAGTGTGCGTGCGAATGTGTTTTTTGAGGTCGTACGAGTCACGACTGACATGTCCACAGACGGGACATCCAAATCTCAGCATCTTCCTATTATCTGTCTTAAATACTGATGCTGGTGGCAGGCTAGTGTGCATTCCAGCACCTCTCTCAGGGCACACCTAGAATAAGACAAACGATGTTACCACCCTGTGCAGTTTGCCTCGAGCTCACAATCACATCTTTTAATACAACCCATTGTATGTCGAAGATGTGTACCAATACTTGGAATTTTACGAGAAATCAGTAACAAGTACAAGTAGAAAAAAAGGAGCTATAGGAGTCCATACTAACAAAAGGCCTTCAACATGTCAATGCTTTGTATCTCAAAAGCAATTAATATCAATAAAAAAAAAGGCTTAAAGAATTCACAATCAGGTTGTCCTTATTGAAAGGCCTTGTATTAGTGATTTGTATTTGTCCAAATGATTTTGATTCACAAATCCAACATGTCTTACAAAAAAAACACATTCAAACTAGTAGGAAATGAGATTCCATACCTAACCTTTGTTTATTCAAAATATCAAAAAGTCACACACAATATTTACAAATTTCATACAACAGTAGTAACTGCAACCTTTTAAAGCAAGTCTGAATGATAGTTTTTATTATATGAAATAGCAAGACTCACAATTCTGTATTACTCTCAACAAGTGAAATTTCCTAAAAACCGAATTAGAAATTACAACTGCAGTGTAAACATTCGTTTGTTCACAATGCATAACAATGCCCGTACAGATTTTAAGATATACCATTCTCAATGCCACTAAATAATGTTGCTCAATGTCCTATCTTCCCAACAAACTTTTAACAACTTTCACAAAACAACTCCATCTTTTTTTATCTTATTTTTCTTTCCATTGTTGCCATAAATAAATGTATTTGAAGATATCACGGTCATTATTTTCTGGGATTCAATTCTGCAGTTCAGATTGGATTGTATAACACTTATCGATCTATATACCAGGCTGTATAACAGCCTGTATAGCATAGCTGCATTGATTATTGTCACTCAAACAAGTGTTGAGAGATAAATAAAGATATGTTGAATAGTAATACTGCAAAATCTGGCTTGTGCATAACATCAATATTCCTTTAGCCATTAACTAGCCAATGGTCCAGTGGTGTCTGTCCATGTGCGAGCTGATGCTACTACTGGTAGTAGCTCGGTAAGGGCAGAGAGAGCATGGGTAAGGTTTCTCCCCAGTGTGAGTACGGATATGTTTCTTGAGGTCGTAGCGGTCTCGACTGGAATGTCCACAATAAGGGCAAGTGAACCTCAGGAGCTTCCAATCACCTGTTGTTGGAACCCTACTGCCCATCACGCCTCCATCGTGGAATGCCTAGAATGAGACAGGGCACTGTATCACCACCTTAGCATAGCCACTGAATTTCTATGACGACCAGAAACCTCCAGCAAGTGAATGCATGTGGACTTCTTTGGTTATAATCTCTTCTATAAGTGATGCTCCTTCTCTAAGTGGAGCTTCCTGACATGTGACTTGAGGTGGGAGCAATGGTTGGCCCTGTAGGGACAATAGGGGCACTGAAACGGCCTCTCCCCTGTATGGATGCGGACATGCGTCACCAGATTGAATTTCTTGAGGAAAGTCTTGCCACAGAAATGGCAAGTATGACCCAGCCCAGACCCAAGCCACTCAGGCCACTGGGGCGTGGCTGCCTCTTCCTCTGACTCCCTGCCACGCCCCTAGAAGAGAAGAATTCTCTCAGCATCACGCACTAGTATGAAAGCATTGCTTCATGTACCACCATTCCACAAGCAGCTATAAAATGTGAATTTCAACATGAACACCAGGAAAATGCTGAGTTATGGTAATTTTTTATAATATAAAAACAAGACTTTTATTTTTCACACAGGAACATGAATGCCAATTTTTTTTGGTAATGTTTTAGCCCTAATCCTGGAGTATGCATTTGTGCAGGCACATGGGCATGTGCATGGATGCATACAAATATGCTGCAGGCATCACCATCAGAATTCCATTTAGTTTTTGTATCAAATACTAACACCTCAATAATCAAAATCCATAATATTCATGCCCCATGTGTATCAAGCCATAAGTCAAAGCAGCACACCAAACAACCACAACAAAATTTTGCGAAATGCCACTGCCCCTTAGCTGGCAGGTTCTCATATTTTGTAAAGCTTTCCTTTGTTAATTACTACTAAGGTTTCCTTTTAATATGTTAAGTTTGCCTTTCAATTATGTCTTTCATTCAAAAATTCCTACAATACATCAGCATTTAGCACAATAAAATTATGATTGCCACATCAAGTGTGCTGAAAACAAGAAATGTGTATAGTATACACAGAAAGATTGCCAAAACATACTGAATACTATGTAGAGAAAAATACATGAGCCTCTGGCAAAACAAAAGCGAGCTTGTTTATCAAATCTGGTGACAAATTCAGCACACTTCTTCAGGCAACAACATACTTCCACAGAGCAAGTGAGCCAGCCACCATCTGAGTGTGTGTGTTGCCAACAACTTACCTTTGTAGTGGACACTTGTGTTGGCTACATGCACACTCATACTCACAGATTGGATTGATAATATGGAGATGATAATTCTAATGTATTTATGCTTTGATTCATTGCCAAGATGACAACCTAAATGCTTCTTATTTTTTCCAAGGAAATTTTTCTATACTGCATAGTTTCAAATGAACAAAAATGTCTCAAATACTTTTGTCATCAAACTTTAACACCATACCATGGCTCGAGCACAATAGGAGGCAAGTGCAGCTTTGTAATTAACAGATACCATTTATAATGTTAAATGTGTTCTTATACGCACCGTACCGTCTTTTTAAACCTCATTATTATACTTTCCTAATTTTCAATCCAATCAGTGAGATTAATATTACAATAAAAAGCTTAAATATTAAGCTTGCTCTTAATACAACACCAAGTTGTATGAACCTCTTGATGATGTCTCATCACCAGGTGGCTGCCTCATTTTTCTCTTGGGGTGACATGAATGTACATGTTCTCCACAAACCTTGGTACTTCAGGGGGATAATATAATACTGAGGCAGGTGGGAAATTATAATATCCAAGGTGGTAGTGGAGAAACATGAACACAAATGATACACAAAAAATAAATGTACACACTACAAAGTTGCTTCCATGTGAACATAATGAAACGTACTATTAGATGCAGGAATATAAATAAATTTGCTCTTGTTTGAGTTAAATTCTAGTATCCTTGACCTAAAAGAATAAGTGATGAAAATAAGACACAGGTGCATGAATGAATATTCAAAACATGCTTACAAAGACGGCAAGCACAGTCTTTACATTGGCGCCCTTCAAAACCTAAGTCCCATCTACAATGCCCATTTCTTGCATCTCATGAGTACTTTAATGCACCATTAACCTGTGCCACCAGTGCTCTCTAGGGCTCAATGGCACATAAGGTCTTTACTGGGGAATATGATACAAGTTACTCTCAAGAAGAAATACAGCAAGTGTTTATGCTGCCTGTACTACAAGTGTACTACAGATGTTCAGTTTCAAGAGAGGTCGCTTAAGAAAATTGAGAGAGAGAGAGAGAGAGAGAGAGAGAGAGAGAGAGAGAGAGAGAGAGAGAGAGAGAGAGAGAGAGAGAGAGAGAGAGAGAGAGAGAGAGAGCACACTGGTGGTATTTCAATGGATTGATTTAGTTTACCTCATAAACAGAGTGGGTCAATATTTAGAAAAATTACATCTGTAAATCAAGAATTCAATTTCTGATTTACTATAACACCAGTTTCTTGTACTAGATCCACGGATGTCTACAATATCTTACACAGCACCTGGTAGGTGGTACATGTTTTTTCTGGCATTCATTTTGCACACAATTAATAGCTTTTAAACCCTAATCAATTGGTGATAGAATAATGAGTACCCCAAGAAACAGGTAAGACGCGTCCAGATAATTCCCTCGTTAAAACAAACATATGTACAGGGATTGTTTTGAGAATGAGTTGTCAAAACTTGCAAAGCTATTTCCTATTGCTATTTCCCCCCTCAGTACACACACATTATGGGTGGAGTATTTACAAACTTGTTCTGATCAATGGCTAAAATAAAACCAGTCATCTATTCCTCACAAGTGCCACAAACGTAGTCTAGTCTTCCCATAAACACCTTGAAAGACAGCTATGCCTTTCTAATTTTTTTTCCTATATCAGAAACCGTTGGTGCCAGTAGGCTTTTTGTGAAGGCTAAGATGGACTGCCTTATGCCTGTTATTTGGTGTAGGTTTTAGAATTTTTATAGTGACGCCTCGAATGTTTACGTTCTCTCTTGAATGTGTTGAGAACATGTGAGGCTTATTACTGCTACAGCCTCATATGCATATTAACATTGTAAGTCCAATCTGAGGACAGTATGACAGCAATTTGGGTAGTCTTTGGCCACTCAGTGGTAATACCAAATATTGAAAAGTGGTCAGCGGATGTCAGGGATTCGAACTCGGTACCCTAGGCTCCCATGCCCGAACGCTGACCACTACACCACCGATACATAAAGCAAGGGAATTTAAATGTTTTGGGGCACAAAAAGTTGTGTCAGCTGTCATAATAATCACACATGCCAAACGGAGTCAAGATATTCTCCTTCCTTTTTTAATTAAGGCTGAATTACAATACCTATTGTCATAACAGTAATACTGTCAGAAAAGAATGGTGGATACTTTTTGGTTATTGTTTATTACTCTAATCGAGAACCAAAGAAAATATGATAGTGGGTAGAGCCATTTTTTTCCCCGTGCCTTGAAATAATGACTCGCTAACACTTGTGTTAGAGGTTAAAGGAAAAGTGTCACTTAAATTTCTTACCCCAAGGTTCAGCATCAATAGAAGGAAGCCAATACTTTTCTTCTCATATTTGAACAAGGGGGAGTATTACAGATCCTAAATGTGGGCTAACTAAGAAATGGACTCCTATACACCAAAACAAGAGCAAATCATTTTATTACAATGCTAAAAGAATAACACCTTTAGAATTAAGGTACTTCATAAGCTGCATCACATGGAAGCAAAAAAAGTAAGATACTATGTGGTTTAGTTAACTCTTCATTACACATGAAAAACAAAACAAAAAGCAAAATCCACCTCCTTCCCTAAATTCCTACTTACATTTATACAAGCAAAATACCAGTCATCTTTCAAAAATTTAGGAACGAAAACAACATCTAAACTATCCTCACTACGTAAAACTGCATATAGTACAATACTTAATACTATTTCCTTTACTATTCATTTAAGATAAAAGTTTAACATTATCACTGCAACTTAAAAGATATGCTACTAAAATAAAATAAAAATTGCATATCAATATGATAAACAAAAAGTGAAATACTAGAATTTTCATCTTCATAATTCCCCAAAAAACTTACAGCTTACTAATATAGTAAAAATTCTTTAAACTAAAATCCCTATAAAAATAAAGAAGCAACTAAGCTCCATGCACACACACACATACATACATACATACAAATATACTCCTTTAACTTAGCTCCTAGGCACCTAGAGGAAAAGAAAAGGGCACCCCGCCCAAAACTGTGATAGTCATTCACATAAATGGAGCCCAGGGCAGGAGTTTTTCACAACAGAACCTATTGGTTTATCCCTGCCATATGTAACGCATGACTCTCTGCCCCTCCGGCACCTGACCTGATCTATAGGTAACACCAGATGCCTGGGAACCTCCTCCAAAGCTCATCACGGCCACACCACTGCTAATGCATTCACCGCTGTCCTCCATTCACCTCTCATGCACAATCATCCGTTCTTGTTATTCAGACATTCTTCTTTCATTCAACAGTCTTTTCACACCATCCATCCATCTCATTTGTGGCCTAACTCTCAATCTCCCAACCTTCACAGCAAATCCCATTATTCTCTTCACCAACCACTCTTCCTCCATGTCATAACCACCTCAACACACACTGCTCTGCTATATCAGCCAACTCTCTCATTACACCTTTGCATCTCGTTTCTCACTCAGTCCATAAGCGTTACTCCACATATACTCCTCAGACACTTCATCTCCATTATATTTAATAACTTCCTCTTTGATACTTCCATACTCCATGTTTTAGCTCCATTTAGTGCAGTTGACATAGTTACTCCTTTATAAAAATTTCTCTTTACATTCATTCCCACTGTTCTACAGTTACACACCTTTTCTAGATCACTGATCCTAGACCTCACCTGTCCCTAGTCCTCCTTATACACTACAAAAACAATAAATAAATAAGTATACAAATTTTAAGCTCTCTTTAATATACCACGACTACTTCTACCTCTTAGGGTGTGGTGCAAGCCACTACTAGTCTCTTAGAGAAAATACCTGGAACACACACACACACACACACACACACACACACATAGGATAAGATCCTAACCTTACACTTCTGCCGGGATTGCAAGGTCACAAGCCCTCGACTTACTCCTGTACCTAATTAATTACTGCTAGGCAAGCAGGGGTTACAGCATTTAAGACAATAAATCTTTTGTCTTCACCTGACCTAGGATTCGAACCTAGGACATTTCGGTTGTGAGCCGAGCATGTTAACCAAAAAATATACAAAGATTATAAATAAATTAGTCAATCTAGAAATAGAATAAATCAACTAAATAAACTGCATTGATGAATTCCACTATATTCAAACTAAAAAATGGAATGCAATCACAATTTCATTGCAGAAACTAGTTTTAGCTTTGTAAGGAGGTGATTTTGCAATAAACAATGAAGAGGAGATACAATTATATGTTATGTAACCACTACTGTTAAAGCAAATGCCACATATTTTGATAAGGTCCATCAAAACATGGTAAGGAAGAAAGTTTGAATAAATATAAAAGAAACCACATAGTGTCTTGGGAACAATGCTAGTGGAACACTCACCATCTGTGGAGGCCGAGACCCATCGCCAGTAAAACCTTCCAAAGGAAAGCTTCCCTCTCCTTCCCACAAGGAAACATTGTTCTGAAGAATAACAAAAGTACATCCTTATAGTGGTCTTAAGAAATCCAGTCCAATGTTTCATATTGTATGATTATCAAGTAACATAGTGACCAGTATGTAAATATTCAACATATATTTTCACAAATATATTGTTCAAGGCAATTAACAGGCACTATAAAACATTTACATCTACACAAATAAAATTATGTGACTTACCCCTTGTAAGCCAGAAGAACCCGGGATGGCCTGGGCCACTAGGTCCTCCATGGACTGGGGTTGTGAGCCTAACATTTGAGGATCAAATGCTGTTGGTCCCCCACTGCCTGGACCCTTGTCACTCAGAGAGTCCCCATCGCCAGGGTGCTCAAAGTCATGTGACTCAAATATTTCTTTTGTATCTATTGGTTCTTCCTCTATTTCTTGGGGTTCTTCTTTAACACCAGGTTCGTCTAAGATTACCTGGAGGGGAAAAAAAAAAATATATATATATATATATCTATATACATATATATTGAAAGCTAGAACATATATACAGAAGACTAGAAACTTTCAAAATGGTTATTTCATTAAAACTAATAGGCAAGCATATTCATCTTTTTACAGCATGAGGCTGGTGCACCCCCCCTGCCCACTATGTCTGTGTTGCCGAACACTTTATGGTACAACTACTCAGTGGGTCATTAGATACCAAACCAAACAAGAACAAAGGGCTACAAACTCCATCACAGTGCTTTTCTTTCCTATGAAACATAGACTAAGCAGAAATATACTCAAATAGTGTGTTTGAATTTACACCAGCAAAAAGCCAATGAAAAAGGTGCTGCTATATATGAAGAGTTTGAATGTTATCTCTTTGAACCAATTTGAAGACAATTACCAAGAAGGAAAAGCGTCAATATTACTGAGGGTAAGGCCACTAGGAAATTTAAATATAATGTGAAAACAAAAGTATATAATATTTTAAATGTAAATGTAATGATATTGACAATTTTGTATTGATATACTGAAAAGTGCAGTGTGTTAGTTTTCGTCTTTATGAAGAAAGATATGTCATGGGATGAGAAAGTAAAATAATAAGAATAAAACCAGCCTAACCACATCACAAGGTGAAACAAGGTTATTTATCCAAACATTCACTGTGTGACACACTTAATGTTTCATCTCTTAAGTACTCAGGATGGAATGGAATGGATGGAAGTAAAAAAAAGAGTGTTTATCTCTGTGATATAACGAAGTATCATCAGAGGAAGTTCAAGACCTATGGAGTGCTGTTAAGAGGGAAAGAATGTAACAAAAAAGTATACAAGGAGGCTATTTTTGTGTGTTGTTCAATGAGAAACATAGGTCAGTAAAAGATTGCTCAGACAGATTCATTTAAAGTGTGAAGGCTGAGAAACATTAGGATACTGATGAAGTTAAGAGCTGAGAGAGAGAGAGAGAGAGAGAGAGAGAGAGAGAGAGAGAGAGAGAGAGAGAGAGAGAGAGAGAGAGAGAGAGAGAGAGAGAGAGAGAGAGTGTGTGTGTGTGAGAGAGTGAGAGAGAGAGTTTTGAATGCCTTGTTCCAGCTTACCTCAGGTACTGGCTGCTGGGACTGACTAGATGCCTGCTCGCCTGTCCGATGCGCTGACTCCTGCGCATTAGGAAGGCTGGGCTTCTCATTCACCTCACTGTGACCTTGACTACAGTCCTCTGACACTGACTCAGAGGCACTTCCTGCTGACGGAGAGGGTGAGATGGGATTTGGCGGCACTCTGGGCACCGTCGGAGAGGGAGTTGGAATTGAGGCACTACTGGATTGTCTTTGGGATTGGCTGTTCACTGTGTTGTCTCTCGCCTCTCTATGAATATGTTGGTTTTGAAACTGAGACGGTCTAATTTCTTCATCTCTTTTTCTTCTTTTCGACAAAGGACTGTCCTCTGTCCCGACATAAGTTCGTTTGTTTTCTTTGCTCTCTTTTGAAGGGGCTTCATCAGGTACTGCTAAGCCTTTAATCATAAGGCATTCTGCTGCTTTTATCAAGCCAGCTAATTCATTTTGAAGCACATTAACTTCACCAACATACATATAGTTTAATAAAGCTTCTAGTTCCTGACTTCTAATGTCTTTTAACACTATAATTGGATGTTTACAGTTTGTCCTTTCAAACATCTGTTCAAAATAATCACTACATGTTGATAATACCAGTTTGTGTACTGGATAAAATTTTCCATCACAGGCTATAGTCACATCACAATAGGATTCCTGAAAAGAGAATTAACATTAGTATTTTGGGTATTACGATAATAATAACAATAATAATAATAATAATAAATAGGCATTCATGTCCCCATTTTCATTATATAATTAATATGCTCCTAGATCACCATATGACACTCCACTAATTACTTGAGAACCTTTACGTCTCTTATCTGAGGTTTCAAGTGGTGATAACTACTCCGATGTTAGATTAAATATTGACATAAAGAATATTGTCACTATACACCAGCATGTCATAATGCACTTCTCTTCCATCAATCACCAACACTCATACTTCAGCCATGTCACAACTTTCTCATCTCTCATCCTAGTTCTGTCTGCCCTGCCTTCTTGTACCATCCGTGTTGCCATTCTGTTACGTTAACAGTCTATCTATTATCTGTTCGTCACATGATTGTATTCTGACCATGTCCACTTTTTTTTTTTTATTTGTAGTCAAGAGGTCTTTAACATTGGTCTACTCCCTAAGCCATGATGCTTCCTTCCAGTCTTTCAATATGTCAAGCATTATTATCTCCATTTGGAATTTTTGAAGTTTTAATTCCAAAGTTTTTGTAAGAATCCAGGTTTCTAATTCAAATGTTAGAACAGGTGGAATGCATTGATTATATACTTTCATCTTTAGTGATAATGGGAGATTACTTTTTATAACATTGTGTTGTCTACCAAAAGCACTACATCCAAACATTCCACCTCCTTAAGCAATACACCATTGAAGGAACATTCATTCTTCTACCACCAACCTCCCAAAGTGCATTTAATTACTTTACTCTTATTCTCATTCACTCTCAGTTCCTCCTCCTACACATTCGTCCAAATTCTTCCACCAACCCACACAATTTCTACTCCAAATCTGCCTGTATCAACATCGCAAACAGTAGCAGATTTATCCTCCACTCTATCATCAATATATATATATATATATATATATATATATATATATATATATATATATATATATATATATATATATATATATATATATATATATACCCGTGGATTATGGATGATCGACAGTTTACTGTACCACAATACATCCATGACCTTACCTTGCTCCGGATGGTGGAGAGGATGTGGAAGAAGGTACTTCGGTGGTTGTTCCACTTAAGGGACAACAACCCACTTGCCATGGTTGTTTGTTTTTTTCTGCAAAATGGGCAATGATGCTATTAGTAGACAATGGTGAAAATATATCTAATGTCTGGCCAAAATGTAATTGACTTTCAATATTTTTATCATTGCAAGTACTGATGATTATTTTTTTTCATACATTGGAGACTACAATTATGTTCAATGAAGAAAAATTTGACGGTTAATAAAAAAAAATTGTGGAGGTAAAAATGCAGAATAAGACCTTCTGCCCTTTCTTTTTTCTCTCCTTCCCTACATACTATACATAGTGGGTAATAAAATGTATAAATCTTATAAATAAACAAACCTAACCTGACTTAACCTAATCATAACATAACCGTAACCAAACAACTTTATCCTATCCATAATCTAACATAACCTAACCTAACTTCAAAGACGTTTTGCGAGGTAAATAATGGTGACCGCCGCCTGAAACCTTCACAGATGAGTAGATTTTGAATAGTATGTAGGGGAGAGAAAAAAAAAAGGGCAGATCTTATTCTGTATTTTTGCCTAAATTACTTTACAATAGTCAGTCATATAATATAATGTACCAGTTCAAGTCATATTTTGCTTGTGCGTGGGTCATCACTAATAATGTAACTGAACATAATTCTTCCTAATATACCCCATACAATCTGAGAGAGAGAGAGAGAGAGAGAGAGAGAGAGAGAGAGAGAGAGAGAGAGAGAGAGAGAGAGAGAGAGAGAGAGAGAGGGGGGGGGAGGGGGTGATCGGCCTGGGGCAGCAAGCAATCATCATCACAGGTAGCTGCCGTACCTCAGCCGCACCAGTCCCAATTTAACGGTGATTAGTGCTTACCTACCTACCACACCACCAACACTTACCTCGCTCCTACTTAGTCCCCTTAGTCACTTAGATAACGCACTGAGGTCACTTTCAAACCATACATCAATAACACAAAGGCCCACAAGCTAGGTTCCTGCGACATGACAGCTTGGCGCCACACTAAAGCCGAGCAAGCCGTGAGAGTACAAAGACAGCGTCCAGCCCCCCACCACGCTGATCACACCTCCACCCTCTCTACACAACTACATCTTTACTACACGCCTCTCGTACAAGTAACTTCCCCGTACAGTGACCTTATACACTATTACAAAGCTTGTCTAAGTAAACCATGAGTAACCTAGAACAAGGCAGCAGGAAAGGCGTGAAGGGAGGGTGGGAGTTGCGCTGTTGTGTGGCGCGCCGCCGCAACACCAATAGTGGCGTCACCAAGCCTATCTACATTTACCTCTTTTTCTCTAAATTGAACAATTTCTACCTAGTTTTGTATACGTCAAGGTCATCTAGGTATGGTTATTGATGTTTTGTAATGCATTGCTACCCTTTGACTTACCTGTTTCCGTGGTTAAAGGTGAGAAAAACGCAGGGTAGACATCCCGCTGTCTCGTCCACACAAAGATAACATGGCGTCTGCCTGGCGCCTGCCTCGGTTCCTCTCCTCCTCCTCCTGCACCTGCCTGTGTTCATGTGTTCGATCGCTTTATCTTATTATTACATGTAAAGGCACCTAACATACTATACACATTGTTTTCTAATTAAACATAGTTGTGATCACGTCTGCCATGTACAACTTTTCGGTCATTATCATTAAAAAAAAGAAAAAAATAACAATGGTAGCTTTGAATTCAACTCATCTTCACATAATTTTTTTTTTGTTACGCTGATATGTAAAAACATTATGCTTTCAAAATGTTTATTGAGATGGTAAAAGTATATCAATGGCTTCCATTGATCTACAGGGTGGTCCAAGGATCGAAAGTCATAATTGTCACCCCCTACATATTGTTTTAACTTTCATTATTTGTAGGTTATTAATTTATGGATACTTAAATTTGCAATACTTTTTGTTAAGTAGATTTTCCTGTATGACTAATGGTCTTACAGTTATTGAAGGAAAACAAACTTTTATATTGTAAAGGGTAGTCCGAGAGTCTTGTCATCCCTACATATTATTTTAACTGCCTGTCTTGTCACCTCTTACCAAAAAGTAATGAGAACAACAGAATAATAAGTAATACAGTAATATAAAGCACATGTACTGGATTCAGTTTATTCACTTTCATTGATGCTCAGCCTGCTGTCATACATCGAGAAGGTCTGTATGAACACATCATTTTCGTGGCACAAAATGACATATATAGCGTTGCAATGGTGCAGATTTTTCTGCACCACAAAGTTTACATGGTATTCCATCTCCACCATTTACATATTCGCAATAATACTTTGAACCCATTTTCAAACGCATGATAACAGTGTCCACTCCGAATAAGAATAACAAGGAACTTTTGAGGTCCCCACAGACCAAACTATGTATGGGGCCTCCAGCCCTAAAATATTTAAATAAAGGAATAAAAAGTAGTTGAGTATGTCGCTATGTTCAAATGGAGGTAACCTATAAGTCAGTACCTAAGTAGTCTGTCAAGTAATTGATCCCTCATAACAATTACCCAAATATTAAAGGTCCCTACTAGTAGATAACCTAAAAACACATCGGGTGAGGTCTTGAGAAGAGACTGAAAAGTCAGAGAACAAATTTACACATTGCTTGGTGAGTTGTCTACAAGTAACAAAAACTGACTCTTCAAAAAAGAATAATGATGACATCCTAATATAGTAGCAGAATGGACCAATGAATCGATACGTTCATTACTAGTGATTCTAACATGGCTTGACACCTGACAAAAACATTCACAATCATAGAGGGTAAGCAGCCACTCTTGGATTTCACGAACTAAAGGGTGAATATTATTGAGAATGTAGGAAGGAGAGATAATTTTGAGAATTTGTGAAATTAACAAAGAATGAAGATAGCCCAGTCGTAAGGACACTGGACACGCAAGTTGACTGAAAATGTCGGGAGAGAAACAAAATGCCCAAACCAGTCATATTGGGATTTAGAACCCATGGGAAGCCAGGGCAATGAAAGAGGGAAAATAGGCTATATCATGCCAATGTCCCCTTCAAACCGTTTTTAATTGAATCCTCATCCTCTTGGCACTGCTTTCACACTTAAAAGAAAAGAAGGGGATAATAGGAGTTAAGAAAGAAGACAGATGAAACAAGAGGAAATAAAGGTAGATAAAAGTAAATGGCCAAGCGAAAATGGGTTGGATCAGAAATTGAAGTCGAAAGTTGTTAATACTACAGTCTTTATCACAGCGGACCATAATCTCTGGCTTCTAACCCCCTACATAGTATCAATGGGCTTGGAAACGGAGGGAATACATGCCAGAAGGAACAAAAATCATGCCAATAAAAAAAATTATTTATTGAGTTTATCAGTTACACACCACATTAGGATGATGTTCTCTTCAAAGATGACGTAGGCAAACGGAGGATTAAAAAAAAAAGTTTGCTCCACATAAGTTGCAGCCAGTTTTTGGAGTGGTTCTAATACAAAACTCATTCCATTATTACAACTACCATGTTGTAGTTGGTTATGGATGTATTCATCTTCACATACTTAATTTAAGTCATATTTTCCAACCCTCAATCATTACAAAGCAGTCATATTTCACATAATACAGTGTAGTGTTTCATCTCATTATCTTGAAGACTATCCATGGTTGCCATGACACATGATCACAAAAAAAATTAAATGCAATAACAAGAAAAAAAATTACATGTAATTTAATTTAAGTTACTGTTTCTACAATACATTTTGCTTAGCAGTGATTCAATAATGTTATAACTATGACACATAAATAATTATGATTCATCTGGAACATATTAACTTCATAATTTAATGATAATTGGTTAACATAGTAATTCAAATAGTAACTGAAATCATCCAACCAAAAAACTCAAAATCTTGTCATTCGTAAAAATAAATCTCATGAAGCTTGACTTTCCCAAAGCAAAAAAAGCTGATAATGTATGAATTTTGTTTTATTATTTATTTCATAGTTCCTCAGACTCAATAATCCAAAAATCTATAGTATCATTGCTACATGAATGAAAAGTACAAGCAAGAGTTTCTCAGCAAGTGTTAAGCCACACACATTATATACTGTTTCTCCGATGGAATAAAAAAGCTGCACACTACACTGCAATTTTCATAACTAAAGACAAATGCACTCAAAATTAAAAGGGTACACACTCGTGTATCAAGCCAATTACAAACATGTTTATGGGGTGCCAAACTTATCTTGAATCTGAAAAATTGGTTATTATTGAACGCAACAACATGGTACCAAATTTGGATTTATAATACCTACACAGAAAAAAAGTGTTGGATGTGAATATGTAATGTCAGTGGTGAGACCTAAAGTATACACACTTCTACATATGCCATTTTTCTATGTTTAATGTTGATGGTAATGGTAATTATGATGTTATTGGTGATAGCGATGATGATGATGATGATGATAATGATGATGATGATGAATATGGAGGAATAAGCACAACCAAACACTTCCTTCAGCACTGGCTATCAGTTAACTCATACTGCCAATGGGGAAAAAAACCCTCACTCTGGTACCTCATGATACAGGTTGTGTTGTATTTACTAGTTGCCTAGTTATTGTTGATAGGGCCTGAGCTACACAGGTGTGGTCCTGTTTTCTTATCTACATTTGTCGTCTTTCCTTTAGTAGTAGTAGTGTGTGTGTGTGTGTGTGTGTGTGTGTGTGTGTGTGTGTGTGTGTGTGTGTGTGTTGAATATATCAACCATATAATAAAATGGTGATAAAGTAAGAACATATCTCCATTTTGAAGAAATCAACCTTTCCTATTTTATAGTAACAGGTTTTTTTTTACCACTCCACTGCATGAAATTTTTAATATTTGACTTATTGACTTTTCCATGATGTATCTATGTGATGCAGAATATCGAATACTTTAGAAAATAAAATAATATCTCTGCTGTGGGGTAATACAGAATACTGGAATCTAGAATCTTCCTCCATATCTATTACTGCATCAAGATAGCATCAATTCCATCAAAAAGGCACGAACCTGCAAATGCTTCAAGATTTTTTTTAATGCAGTAACGAATATTTAATTAGTACAGTAACTGATTTTGAACGAGCTTGTGAATGGCATATAGTCTTAGACTTCTAAGATACATGCCCCCCCCCCCCCCCCCCAAAAAAAAAAAAAAAAAAAAAAAAAAAAAATATATATATATATATATATATATATATATATATATATATATACACACACACACACATATATATATATATATATATATATATATATATATATATATATATATATATATATATATATATATATGTATATGTATAAATATATATATATATATATATATATATATATATATATATATATATATATATATATGTATATGTATATATATATATATATATATATATATATATATATATATATATATATATATATATATATATATATATATATATATATATATATTCAAAAGTATTACCCTAATTGAATTTTATCATCTTAAATCAAATTACTTTGAAAAATTTGCTACATATATAAATACATAAATGGATAATAAAATAAGCCATAAAAAAGTGTCCTTAAAATGTTATGCAGAGTTTGGAAATATAGTGGTGGTTTTTTCACATTTGAAGTAAGACATTACCATGCTACATACTAGGAGCTTTCTTCATTGGATTGTTTACAATATGAAATTTTTATAATCGCATAAAACCCAGATAACAGCATTTGGGTTGATTATTAAATCAATCCTTAATTTGTAGTTGAAATATTTCAAACAAAAGAACTATAAATATGAGGAGAATAGTGTTCCTGGGCACTTTATATAGATTACTTAAAATCACTAGGAAGACAAACTATAGAAGACGTCAAAAACATTCAACAAGCAATAAAACAAATTATATTCCGATTTACAACATGAAACAATATATGATAAATAGTTATGAAACATGGTTTAAAGTTTCTCACTTCTTTCCATTTGGTGTATGATACTTTAATTGTGCTGTGGTATTATTTTATTAGATTGTAGATTTAAGTTTTATCTCGGAGGCCATTTCATCGTAATAGCACTCTTGGCAAAAGAGAGATAACTTTCAAAAAAATTTCAGGCCAAGATACTTCTTTTAACTACACTGTATATATTTGCAATTACTATATAGGATATAACCATGTATCTTGTTTTCTATAGCCCTGCTGGACTGGTCTCGTGGAAGTCTCTTCAAAGAGGCAGTTTGAACTATGCTAGTGTAATGCGTCTACAGGTATTGCCCTTAGCCTTCATACCTTTCGATAAGCAGAACCAAGTAGTTATACCATGTATTAACACATATACACACTAGTTCACTCCACCACTAAAAAACAAGTTTGGCAGATCTTTAAGGTTCCTTCTACTTTTACCTTATGGATCATTACTGCTTACTACAGCTTACAACTGTTACGCCTCTTTAGTTACAATAACAATACTGCCACTGCACAAAGCTCTTCTGCCATGGCCATTGGCCAACTATTTGGGATGGCTCTTGGAGGGAATGAGGTGTCAGAGATTGTAGATATAGATAAGCTTTACATCTTCTTAACTTTGTTCCCTTTTCTTGTAATGCAGTGAAACTCTTGTGTTACACTCACTCTTTAATTACCTCTCCCTTAAAGGATTACTGACAGCTTGCAATGCAAGCAAATTGTCATCTGAAATTATACCATCTTCATATTATCCGGGTTAAAATTAAAAACTGTTGAACTGCATTGCCCTCTAAAACCATAAGTTGTTTCTTATTACAGCTATCAAACAATAATACAGATCGGTTTAATGGTGTCAATGTAGCGATTCTTACAGTTTTTAATTATTTATTTTTGAGATTTCCATAATGTTATTTCCAATAATACTTCCTGTGTTTAGAATGTAATTCAATTGGAAGAGAAAACTGACTCATAAATTTTCTTATTGAAATTGTAAGGTTCCTCGGCCTTGCATATTAAAACTGGATCTTAGATTATCATTCCAGGTGAACAATTATCACTTTGTAAAATCTACGAAGAAAATAATCATATGTGGAATATTACAATATCTTTACAGTATCTTTTGCAACAAATATACCTAATGCTGCCTTCTTCAGCTAGTATGTTTCACCTAAATCGTTACCATTATTTTTTCTCTACTATTATGCTAAACACAATGCATTACAGCTCATGTTTGTCATAATGAAATTTTCTTTTAAAAAGTGAAAGATATCTGCTCAAATCAATAAAGTATCAATTTACAGTAAACACAATAAATTCTACCAAAAGTCAGCATAACATATAAAAATATAAAACCTAACAGCATATTTCAAATCATGG
>JAXIVD010000204.1:210000-218573 GCA_036785275.1 Cancer borealis | reverse complement strand
ATTATGTTTACAGCACAGTTTTTTTCGGAAGTTAAAGATTACCTCTTCCTGAGGCATTTATCATATAGGTGCACCCTATGTATACAGTTTATATGGCTATGGCACGGTCACTATCAGGCACCATCACCAAGAATGTAAGAGAGCAAAAGGCACGGCACTGTCACTATCAGGGTGGGTGTATTCGAACTCAGGTGTGAGCGGCAGATTTCACCTGGTGAGTTGACATCATTTTCGACGTCCACGTCAGTTGTGAAGATATTCCACACCACCGTTGTAGCACATATGATCTAACACCCTGTTGTACGGATCTTTGGGACTTCGAGGTGGTCAGACACTACCGTCACGTAATGTGCTTGCTAGCCTCCAAGGGACCCGAAGTAAGTAGGGTATATTGGACATGGGCTTTGTGCAGCACTGTGAGAGTCGCGACCCTCCTTCGATGCTGTAAGCTGTCCAGCAGTATACGGGGAGTGTCCTGCTGCATGTCACACTAAGGCTACCGCCGCTGCTATTGCTGCTAGTGCTACCGTTCAATTCAATTGTTTATTAATGCAACATTACATATTTAGTAACGTAACATCAAAACGGATCAAAAGAAGACCTAGATACATAGTTAACGATAATAAATCATGGTGAGGATTGAGCTGTGCGTACAGTTATGTTTGGGAAGGAAGTATGTTAAAGAGACGACATGAAGACGTTCCCTTCTGTCTTGTTCTACTAGTCGTTCCGCGCAACACAGTTCAGCTCAGCATTAGTCGGTTTAATCGGAACTTGAGTTTTGGTGATTCTTACTCAGTTTACTCGATTCTTGTAATTCAATTATCCTTTTGTGTGTATAGATCTGATAAGCATCATTTAAGCTTGCTAGTCTAAATAAGGTGTTTTGAGTTTATTGGTCTCAAGACAAGGGCCTTTGAATTAAGCTTGTTCCCAAATAAGGGTGTTTCAAACTTGGTGGTCTAGAGACGTTAAGCTTGCTGGTCTATGTGTATGGTATATGATTGAAAGAAACATTCTACGAGATGTCCCCCTGTTCGATACCAATCACCAGCAGTGCACACTAAATGATAAAAGAGTTATATGGCGCTAGGTTTACTCGAGTCTGAATTACTCGGTTTTCCTAAATTACTCGGTTCGCCCATCACTAATATCAATCATGCAGGGCTGCCAACTTCACGCCCTGTCCTCTACCATTTACCAGAATCCTTCGTCCGATTTGTCTAATTGCTACCTCAAATTTTTTTCAGATATTTTTTGAGCGATGGTACATGGAATACTTAAACCAAGTAGATGATAAAATTAACATCAATAACATTAATACTAATGACGCAACTAGCATTGCCTCATTAGTATGCAGACAGGATGCCAAGGCCGAACCCTGCTAGAGCGAATAATGATAATGAAAATTTATGTGCTTGATCAACAAAACTGCATCTATGATAATGTAATAAGCTCCAATTATACACTGTCAAATCTTGAGATTAATATCAAAGACGTACTGAAAGCAATTAACCGGGGACCAGACGATATTTATCCCAAAATTTTAAAAGAAACAATAAAATTAAATAATTGACACCATTGCATCGTTATTTAATAAATTCCTACAAGTCCCAGTCGATTGAAAGACTGAACGAAAATCGAAAACTCGGTAATCTCAGACAGCGACAGACTAAGCCGGTTGGCTCTGTGGTACAATGATCGACTCGTGACCTAATGAGTTGCGAGTTCGATCCTGGCTCACGGCAGCTTCTTGGTGAGAGGGATAACACTCTCTCGTTAACGCTACGGAACAATATGGTCTAAAGTTATCTAAATCGAGGGAATTATTTAATCCCCTTATTTTTAAAGCCTCGAAGAATATTTGCACAAAATATCTGCATGATCTGATATGTGGGAAATGCCTTTTAATGTCAACATATGCCGTATTCTTTAATAAGAAACCATAGATGCCTAATTCGGGGGGTTCTTTAATCACCTTTAATAAGAAACCAAAAATATGAATACAATATGAGTGGAATGAAAATTGAAAACGTAGTATCAAAAAGTTTGGTGTTAAGATTGCGTCGAATCTAAAGTTTTCCCAACACTATGAAGACGCTGATGGTAAAGCTAATATACGTAATGTTGGGCTTTATAAACATAATTTTGTCCTTAAAGAATAGAAACATAATCTTACATCTATATTTGAGTTTAATCGAACTCCAATTGGAGTATGTAATGGAATTGGTCGCCCCACCTTGCAAAGGACATAGCAAAATTGAAGCTATCCAGTGTAGTGCTACGAAGACGATCCTCACATTGCAAAATAAATTTTATGAAGTGAAGCTGACACGACTAAACACACGTTACATCCAAGCAAAACTTATAGAGTGTTTTAAAATATTTAGATGGTTTATGAATGTTGAAGTGAATTAATAATTTTACTACCATCTCCTCCAACAAGATTTCCGATGCATGCCATTATGACACGGTCTAACTGCTGGCTGTTCGACTACGTTGTTTCTGATTTTGTTTACTTTTTGTGTTTGCTTTTGACAGTGTATACTCAAAGTTAAGAACAGACCACCTAGTTTGGGAACTCGGTTCTATCTGATATGAGTTTTTATGTACATACATAATCATATATAATTCTCTCTCTCTCTCTCTCTCTCTCTCTCTCTCTCTCTCTCTCTCTCTCTCTCTCTCTCTCTCTCTCTCTCTCTCTCTCTCTCTCTCTCTCTCTCTCTCTCTCTCTCTCTCTCTCTCTCTCTCTCTCTCTCTCTCTCTCATATGTGTGTATATATATATATATATATATATATATATATATATATATATATATATATATATATATATATATATATATATATATACATGTTTATTTGTTTATTCTCTCCAAGACCATAAGGTGAAGGATGTAGCTCGAGGGGAAGTGGTCCCAGAAGTGGCCTCATCTCATGACCAGCTGGAGGACGTTTCACGTGGCGTGGCTCACCCAGACCTGCAGAGTGACTTACAGAGGGAAGATCCCCCTGCTGGGGAGACCTACGAGTCCTTTTGCACTCCCTCCCTCTCACGTATGCGGCAGGTAAGGTACTGTAATATCGTGTTTCTTCGGTCTCTTCTTGCAGTCACTCCATACGACAAACTAATCCATTGCACCATTTTCATGAACTGTTAATAGTTCTCGTCTTCCTTGTTGGTTATCAAATGGTAATACATGACGTTATTTCTTTCCATTTGTCATCAGTTAACAAGGAATTTTTTGTTTTTCTTTATTTCCAAAGTACTATTGTATGTTTTGTTTTTAACATGTTACTCCAAAATATGGGAAATTAAGATCAGTTAGCGTAAAAAGTCTAGGAATGTTCTCTTGAGAACAGTGCCAGCCGGGGATTTGATATGAAGTAATTATCGAGGCGCTTTTTTAAACTGTTTACGGTAGCTGAGTTAACGACGCGTAAGGGTAGACCATTCCAAACATTGACAGCACTATTAAAGAAAAAATATTAAGCTTCATCTATTTCGAAACGCTTTCCAATTTATATGTAATTGTTGTTTCTTGTGATGTTAGTACGATCCACTGTGAAATAAGCGTTAGTATATCTTTTGAAAATTTTGAATACTGCAATTAAGTCGTCTCTTAGTTTTCCTTTCGTTAGGGGAAATAAATTTAGTTCTGTGAGTGGTTTGTTACGTAATCTTGGTATCATTTTGGTTACGCGACACTGTATTTTCTTCAGTTTTTCTATGTCCTTGAAATAAGGTGACCAAAATTGTACACAGTGTTCTGAATGGGGTCGCACGAATGAGCTACATAATGTAAGTTTCTCTTTTTTCTGATTTAAAATTGAAAGTTCTTCCAATGAAACCTACAAGTTTGTTTGCAATTTTTATTATTTCCGTACATTGGTAGCTTGGTTTTTATGTACAAGTCAGAAGTTTTGTAGTCCCATTAGAGAAGTTTCTAAAATTTCTGCGCTTGTTGCAAGATCGTCGCGCACATAGTTAGCAGCTCCCACATTACTTCTATTTTGTCTCTCCCTCCTGTGCACAGTGTAGTTATCTATACCAATCTCAGTATCTAGGTGGTCTCTATGTAGGTGTGTTTCAGTTAGCACAAGGAACCATAAGTCTTCCTAGTGAGCTAGTTCCTTCAATATGTACACATTGGCCCGATTTGCTTTTTGATGGAGACCACTGATATTATAAGATAAAGTCGGGGCACGCGCTATGCTGCGCGTAGCTGCGGGCGCTCATCTCCCGTCACATAGGCCTTTGAGCCTGGGGTGGAAATTAATCCGTTATGCCGGGATGCAGTGCCACTGTGACATCCGACTATCCATATTTTACCTTCCCCAGGTTATCCTACGAACTCGAGTCAGTGGATGACGTGCTGACCACTGCACCGTTGAGGCACTATGATATTGCTGTAGAGAAATTTGTTGAATTCCAGTATTGGTTGGTGCATCCTCACTGTCTCATTTCCATTCTCTCTAGTTATGCTATTAGTTATGTGTCAGCTGTTATGTAATTTTCTTTAACCTCCTTTCCATTTCCAAGATTTTCTCCATGGACTTCTCTTAAAAAGCTGAGCTGCTGTGCTCTGTCTCCATGAGCAGATTACAATTTCGTAGTGGTTCCAACCAGGCATTGTCAGTATACTTGTGCTGGTGGTGTATTGGTGCATTATTTGATTGTTACCCGTTGGCACTATTTAAGTTACCACCGTTGGTATCTGTGCTGGTTGTTTATCGCCAACAGAAGTAACATAATGCCTGTTGATTCACCAGTTGAAGACAGAGTCCAGGCAGCTGACAGGTGATTGAGGCGGAAGTTCCACAATTAATCTGGCAGTTCAATTAGTGCCAGAGGTAGAATCTTCAGTTCTTCAGTAGCGTAGATTATGGTCGAGCGGTCATTAATTTATTTATTAGAGTGTGGGGTTAAGTAAACTCAAGAGTTTGTGTTTTTATGTGTATATTAAACTATGTAATTTGTACAGAGTATACACAGGGTGATTCGACCAATAAAGTCTTTGAGACAGGCCAGTAAAGAATCACCAGTAAATCACTTGGTCACGTACACACAGTTTAGAGTTACAGCAAACACTTGTTATCGTCACGCCCTCAGGATAATATCTGCCGGTAGCGAGCCGCACCTAGACACGGGTGTGGCTGGGGGTGCCGCTAGTAACATACAATTACTTTACACTTAATAATCAGTGGTTAGTAAGGTGTGTTAGTTATCAGACCTATTTGATTTACATAATTAAAACTACTTGTTCGTTGTTTTAATAGTAATAAAGGTAAGAGAGTACATATATATGTTACATTACATGGCAACTGAAAAGGCCCCGTATGTTGACGGTTTTGGCTACGTTGCAGAAAATATAATATAGTTCATACATACATACAGACATAACTCTACCTATCCATCAATATCCAGTGAGCCTAACATGATCCCTGTTGTCTAATGTGGTATGTAGCAGTCATTGTTTACGTTTGTGATTTAGAAGGCTGCTTCCTTTCAGTCCCTTTGATATGAAGGAACCTACAATTTTCTTTATAGCATTTCTTGGGTTTAATGAAGAATCTGCATATAATTGGATGATAATGAAGGCATTTTCTTACAAGTGTGCAGCTTAATTAATATTTCATCAAAGCCATGTCTCAGAAACTTTGGGCATGCCTTTGGGTGGTCATAGTTGCATCCCACACCCTTCAAACCATGTTTACAGATGTTATTTATGTAGTAGTTACAGATTCTAGGCTTGCTGGACTGAATGACATTGTTCACGTGATTGTTATAACCCTGGATGGCCTTGTTCGGGTAGCTTCATTGCTCTGGATGATATTGTTAGATGGTTGCTATTATCTTCAGTAGCTTGTTATTCCTTCGGGCGTGCACCAGTTAGGTTGTCTCCGCTAGGTGGTGGATGTTGTTGTTGTTGTTGTTGTTGTTGTTGTTGTTGTTTAGGGCTGCGAGGATTCCCCTTGAGGGGCCCTATGAGCCCTGGCGATGTCCTATGAGACACTCACAGGCGGGACAGTTGGCCCGTCTTCTTCAGGAAGGCGCAGGTTAGGCGGAGAACAGTGCGTTTTTGTGTGGGGTGGACATCCGCCGCAGCAAGTAGGGTGGGCAGGTCAAAGGTGGGAATTCTTAGTGCGATGAGTTGTGAGCGCAGTAAAACGCGTTGGGAGTGGAAAGGTGGTGGATGTGAAAGTGGTGGACTGTGGTGTCATGGACTGCTGCTAACTTATCTCTATGTGTATTCGTATCACTGACCATGCTAGGTGTAGGTGTGTCCTGAGTTTGAGCTAGCAGGGTGAAGTTGACATCCTCTGGTGTGTCGCCTGGGTCGCCTGCAGGTAGCGTCTTACCTACAACAGGTGCGGTTTTATAAATTTGGCCTAACTTGTTAGGCCTTGCCTAACTTGAGACATCTTCACCTGATGTGTCCTTATTGCAACTCGCTGTCTTTGTTTGGCTTCCTCAGCTTTGTTATGCCAGTGTTCTATGTCCTCGTCTCCAAACCTTAGTAGGGTGTAAGGGTGGCAAAGAAGTAGAATGATCAGGTTTTAATTAAATAGGTAAAAAAGCAGAGAGGCAAACAAAAATATTTTCCCTCCCTCCACTTACACTTGTCTCTCTTGCCTTGCAGAGGTCATCACTGTTGTCCGGCGATGGTGATCCACTTCTACAGTTGGGTTACGGGCTGGTGTCCGCCTCCCCGCCACCTCCTGCACCCCGCTCGTCCACATACACGTTCTCCCATAACTTTTAAGTCCTATCCTCACATATCCTCTACACCCACTTCCCCCATTTACCCTAATGAGTTGGCTTTCCTTCACCTATCCTTTCCTGCAGACCCTTCTTACAGTCACCCTACATCATCCTACTCCCGCACACAGCCTCTCTTACCTGTTTCGTATAAGAACCAGTTTTCCTCACTTCCCTGGCACTCCAATACTCGCAACCGCTTTAGCTTAGAAAATGAGATCATAGGGCGAATAGTACCTAGTCTGTCTTCGGTGAGACGTCGCGGCTCCATTTCTATGGTCGGAGAAAACCGTGAGAGAGAAGCGATTCTGGCTCAGCTGATAAACCCTAGAACCAGTTTCGATTCCGGTTCCAGCCAACGAGAGAGTTCTGTGTAAACAGGCAGACTATACTATATTCAAGAACAATCTAAGAAAAGCAAAATTATCTGGAAAATCGCCCTGTGTAGATTATAATCTACGGGGAAGAGTTGCATAGTCTCCGAAAAAAAATGTAGATATCAAAACTACTTTTATCCTTCAGAATTGGGAAGTTGTAAAAGCAACAAAATCCTGGTTGAATTTTTAAAGATAAAGGAAATTTTTATTTAATGGAGAAATGTCTGAAGGGGTGACAGTTCCTTTTTGTGACTGTGGCCTTAGAGCATCTGTCATCTTGCAATGACGAAGAATGAACATTTTCTGTAGAAAAAAAAAATGAAGTTGATGGTGCCAAAGCGTTTCTGGGTTCTGTTGACTTGTGAAGCGTGTCCTGGCTGTTTTGTTATAAGATGGTGTTATGTCAGGTGACCTAGGCTTTGTGTGTGTGTGTGTGTGTGTGTGTGTGTGTGTGTGTGTGTGTGTGTGTGTGTGTGTGTGTGTGTGTGTGTGTGCGTGTGTGTGTGCGCGCGCGCTCGTGCGCACACACATTATTATGAACAGTCCTATCTAGACCACATCCAGCAACAGACTCAATTGGACCACACTGAAACGCTTGTTTGGACCACACTAGGACTCGTATCAAAGCTGCTTTTGAACCTTCACTAGTGTCATACTCGGCACTTGTTGGGCAGCATCGGAATGTTCACTTGGGCCATACTGGGATCCTCACTTCGTTACACCGAAGCATTAATTTGGGTCACACTGGGATCCTCATTTGGGCTAACGTAGCGTCATGTAAATAACACTGCATTATATCGACTAGCATTATTTTTTGTACATGACTAAATACTGTTTCATCTCTAGAAATGTAACAAGCATGAGATGTAGTTAGTCGTTTTGTACACGATGAATAGTGGTGTTAAATGTGGTGTCCCCGTGGTTGTCTGTGTCGCTACAGCCGGGATGAGATAGTGAAAGAAAGTAAATGCATGATGATAACCTTTGGTGTGTTTCTTGCGGCAGGTCAGAGATCAAAGCTCGGAAGCCTAAGTGTTATTATGTTATAGGGATTTCATATTCAGGGTTAGAGCTCAATGATCTGAACACCACAGGTCATGGCTACAGGAACAATCATTCATGTGACATCTTCGAGCACAATAAATATATATCCAATGGACACAATGTAAGTCATAAATCTTTATTGGAGAATACAATATAATTGGATGAAGAAAGAAGCACTTGAATTAATTAGTTAATATACATATATACACACATATATATATATATATATATATATATATATATATATATATATATATATATATATATATATATATATATATATATATATATATATATATATATATATATATATATATATATATATATATATATATATATATATATATATATATATATATATATATATATATATATATATATATATAT